>JAABLK010000146.1:32803-52008 GCA_012295415.1 Phytophthora chlamydospora | reverse complement strand
CTCCCACGCTATGTGTCTCCCACGCTATGTGTCTCCCACGCTATCTGTCTCCGTCGCTGGCGGGCGTTAAAGCGTGTTGGGCACCACTTCACGCCAGGGATCGAGCGCCAGGCTGCCAGATCCCACGGACACTTCGGAGGCCCATCCCGATACCGAGGCCATGGCAGCAATGTCGAGGTCCGTCGAAGCGGTCCATAGCGACATCGGCAGCGTCATCGACGGCTCAGGGCGACCTCGGCAGCGTTGGCGATGGCAGGCGTCGCGTGGGAGAGGCGGAATGCGCGGAGCTTGGTCGGCACTCGTTTGGAGGCATCCCGTCGGTGGGAGAGCTTGTGCAGCGGGGCTGCCGTAGCTTTCGCGTCAGATGAAGACAGAGACTCAGAAAGTGAGTCCAAGGGACCCCCAAAGATATCAGTGTAGACATGTGATGTGTGCTTCGCTCCGGAGCTCGAGATGACGTTCGACGTGCAACCCACTATACCAAGACCAATGCATCCGGAATGTGAGTGCGCGGACACGGCGAAGGAGACCGCCAAGAATCCAGGAGACCAAGTCAGACAGAAGAAGAAAATAGTGATAAGAAGAAACAGAGTTGGTTTTGCGTTGGAAGTGAGAAGTGGTGCCTTGTCGGCCCCTTGCTTTGAGCGTACTGCGCTGATGAAGACTACTACGACCTATAGCGACTACTACGAGGCTGCGATCCGGGAGCGCTGGCGTATCGGATGACCAAGACCGCACGAGGATCGAGGAATCCGTGCGAAAACTCTCACCTAAGTCTAAGTCCCATTTAGGTGGGGACCAGGAGCTCGTATCCCTGGATTGATCCACCTATTTCATTTGTCGGTTGACTGTGATCGCTTTAGAGTGACTGCTTTCATTTCATATTTACCTGCGATTCGGGAGGTTATTAGCAACTCCCTCTGGATTTTGATAATAGATTGCTGTGTGGTTCGAAGGAACAAGGATGTTTCTCCCATTCGGAAGTGGTGCGCGGAGGCACCCCAAATTTACCTGTATTCGGGACTGTAACGCATTCGGACAGGCTGTGTATAACAAACTCTGTTGTTGTTTCTGTATTGATTTTGGTTATTTTGGAGAAGGTCTTTGTTCGTGAACCCACTCCCAGCCAAGACACTCGGGACTGTTAGAGTTTGGTAGTCTCTCTACATATCTTCGTATCCTGATCGAAGAACATCTCAAAGGTCAAAGCCCGGTCCGTCGAAGATAAATGACACCGATAGGGATTACTTCAAGGTCACACACCAAATCTCGGGGCAGACACCAGTTGTCTGCATTCGGGATTCTGACTCCGGCATCCGGACGCTCCCTCCTAGAGGAACGGGTACCCCCCGAAGAGTTCGGGTCGTCTGAGTTCTCGAAGCTCGTTCATTTGCCGGCACGACTGTAGACCCTAGACGAGAAAGGCGTTCACCCGCCTCGCCTCATGACATCGGTGGCAGCGGTGACGAGGGCTATCGGGTGCGAGTAAAACCCAACGCCACAGTTACAACCCGTGTCCTGGGTCCGAGAAAGCAGAGGACAAGAGTGTGTGTGGAGTGTGGAGTGCTGTACAAGGAAGAACTCGGGGTAATTCGAGTTCGGATTAACACGTGCAGACTGGAACCTACTGAGCCAGGGCCTAACTTCGCACAGGAAGCAAAGCTAGGAGACACCGAGAACTGGGATCGCAGTTGGTGTGGCCGTCGAGCGCTTGGGCCCAGAGCATAGCCCCAGACACAAGGACCCCACAGTTCAAGGGATAGCAAGGCAAGGACTCATACGCCTCGCTCGGACCCTCCCGAGTTAGAGCGTTCTGAGATCTGGTCTATTGACCCCAGGTTCTAGTTTCAAGGTTCATCCGTGGTTTTGGCTCACCGCATCGCCACATAACCGCATCGCCATACAATACACAAGAGCGGTTACTACTAGAAATATAGAGATATTTGATAGGGCCTTAGTATAGTTAAGCTCTGGGGGCTGCTTGGAGCTCAGTCGCAATTTGGACAAACACTGTGTATGTTCAATCGAATCTATTGCGCTTAAATCACGGCGAGTTAGAAAAAGCGTGAGCCATAATGCGGGATAGACGGGTAGAGTGACAGGGGGCCGTAGTTAGCGACCATGGGGCCGAGGCTGCAGAATGACAGTAACGATGGGCGATGGACGGAGTGTTCTTGGACACGCGGAAGAGTTCCGTTCCCACAAATGTATCTATTGTGCCTTGCAAGTATTTTGCCGGTCCGTTTTAGCGTTTAGATCGATCCAGCAGCTAAATAAAGCGAGGTTAATAAACGACGAATCGATATAACGCTACCGCCAAATCGGGCATCCACTGGCCAATGTTTTGCGCGACATATTAGCTGTCTATCTGCCACCAGACTGGTATGAGAGCAGGAGCAGACGTTGCCGTCTACTGCTGCGGCTCTATTGTTGCGTGCTATAGCTCTTTCGCTTCATCTACATCTATAGAAGCAGACACGTGATAGGCATCAACATGGGCATAGCTCGTGCAGGCACGTTGCCTCGATCTGAAACGTTGCAAGGCACGGTGGCGTTTCGGATGGATGAACGGTGCAAAGGCCCCCGAAAAAGTACCTCGAAAAGGGTTACGTTCATCATGACGGATGGGTTCGAGGTTGTTAGAACCAAACTCTTTCCACTGCTTTCGGGAGCTCAGTTCGGTCCCAACCCGAGCGTGGTAGAGGAGGAAAACGTGTTTTTCAAAGCCACAAAAAAAATGCTCGCCAGCAAGATTTCAAGCCGCTGTCTGAAACGAACTCTGTGGAGCGTTTAAAAAAACGATGGGCGTGCTTCACCGAGGATGATATTGCGGCTCTCGCGTCAAATGAGGAACCGATCCACGCGCACTTTGTGCTCGAGTTTTTCGTGTATCTCGCCCCAGTCGCGAAGCCTACCGACGGAATTCGGCGCGCCACTGCAGATCGCGTACGTGCTGCAGCTGTCGATATTGCAACTGTACAAGGAGACTGTTGGTGCCGTTGCTCGTACACATCGCTCTCCGCCGGGTCGTTGTCTGCGCTTCCTGCATCCACCGATCTAAACTCCAGCCCATCCATGGCACTCGGCTCACTGCTGCTCTTGTCTGGCGGACAGCAGAGGTCCGAGGAAGTATTGATGCCACGACGGAGCTGCCCGCCTCACATTGGAGACTTTGGCAGATAGAGTAGCGCCGTCTTCGCCAAGAAACGAAATAACTTGTGTCGCGTTCCTCGTTTGAGTCTCCAGGCGTCTGCAACGTGACGGTGCATGTCTGAGCTGCTGCTGGATCTAGGGAACTGAAGCGCGAGCCTGTCGACCGCAATTTAGACCAATTGCTGCTCATCATCTAGCCGTCCAACGTGCCAGGCAGCCCGACGGCACTCCGTTTTCAATTCCCGACGACAATACTATGCTGCAAGCTAGAGCTGGGACGGCACTACAAGATCAAACTTCTCAACCAGAGAAGGACGTCATGCAGGTTGAAGTTGAGCTGTTTGGTACATGGGCTAAGCTTCGCGTGAAGCGCTCATCACTTCGAGCAGCGCTTCGAGCAGCGCTGAAGCGATGGGACTCCCCCAGCACGACATATTCACCAGAGGGATCTTACACGGCTTTCGCCCCGATGAAATGATGCGTGAAGGCGACGACGTTCCCGACACGGATCATAGCCTGGCACAAAGTTAGGAAGCAAGATTTGCACAACAGTTAAACTCAATCAAAGAAAGTTTACCTTCATAAAATATTTACTCCTCGTCGTCACTAACTACCTTATTCTCTTGTCGTACTATAAACTCTGATGAGCGAAGCTTCTTGTCATCGTAGCCACAGTACGCAATTAAATTTAAGACTCCTTTTCGCTTCGTGACTTCGCAAGCACGATAGCAGGAACGCATCGCCACATCCAAAACCAACGCCGGGTATAGTGGAAAGACGAGATTTGTATTCTTTTGGATCCAGCGTTTGAGGAGCCCGAAACATACTTTAATCGGGTTCAGCTGGGGTGAATATGGTGGAAGGTAGATAAGGCTTGCTCCAGCTGGGTGGATTATCTTATCAAAACATAAAGAAAAAAATTAACAGCTTATTAGTAGTGAAGTTCAAGATCAGCAATGCAATCTCAAGCAAACCTATCGATCCCAGCTCTCGATACATATGATTTTTTGCGTTGTCCATTACAGCAATTGATCGAGGCAACGGCCACGGGTTCAAAAGAGGTAAGCTTTTTTCAACAAACGCTCTATGAAAGGAGTTTCTTGTGTAAGTACCTTCAGTATAGCCCCAAGCAACAAAACAACTATGGTCTAAAGCTGCCAATATACCGACATCTCCGCAAAGACGTGAACACTTTGCCTGAGCTGTGCAAGACAAATGAAGAGAACACAGAAGATACCCCCCTGACACTAAAAGCCAGAAGCGTTCAGACTTTTCCGACTATCAGGCTACATTTCATTTGCTAAAAACCTGCCACTGACAGCCAATCAATTTGAGTCCACTGGCATGCCAGAGGACATACTCAACTATGGGACCCTGCTCCACCACACCAACCGCTTCCGCCTTCGAGTAGCGGAGGCATTCGTTGTGCGCCCACACTGGGAGTCTGTGCGGATCTTCGCGCGCAACCGTGGCCTCTCATCGTCAACCGTAGTGTCCAGGGCCGGCAGAATCGACAAGCTGCGGTGAAGGAAAATGTATGGTTCGATGAAAGGGTGATACTAGAGTGGATTGAGGAGTCATTCCGACCTTACGTAACTGGCTACTCTGTTCTATTGCTTGCCGCCTTGAAGACGCACAAGTGCTGGATGACCTGGGGGCAATGGGGACCAGCGTACAATTCGTTCCACTGGGCTGCACCGGGATAGCGCAGCCGCTCGACGTGGGAGTGATGTCCCCGCTGAAGACGCACCTGCGTCAGACGTGCGCCCAAGCCGCTGTGTTGAATGCTATGCCTACAAATTCGGCGGAGCGGCGCTGCTACAGGTTCGACCACGCAATGCACGCACTAAGCAAGGTTCTGTTGACACCGTGCGTCATTCATTTGACAATGCGGGCCCCTTCTTCGGCTGTGTGACGTCCACGGACGTGCAGGGCATACCGGGCGAAGCGAGCCTCCTGAGTGTAGTTGACGCGCAGGACGACGACACATCACGCGTTCATGGCCTGCTTAGCGGCGGCGTCAACGAGCGAAGTGATCAGTGTGTAGATTTGATTGGTCAAATTTACGCCGATTTTATCCTAGTCAAATTTTGTAGAAAAAATCCTTCTCAAATCACAAAATTTAGGAAGTATTCAGACTTTTTTGCTGCTCAGATCTTTGTTCTTTGGCCACGCACACCGCCAATAGGCATGACGCCTTGGCAGTTTCGTCAATAAAGAGCACTTGCTCCGGGTAAGAATGCATAGCCTCTAACTTCACCTCGTACGGATGTTCCTCGTGCGGGACACACTCTCTCGCCGCCTTCGTTAGAACCTTTCTAGTCAAGTTCATATCGAAATGCAGAGCGCTACAATTTGTACTCAGCGAAACATTTTTCAACTCGGGAAAATGCGCTTTATAAATTCTTGTAGCTCCTCTAAATAAAAGGTGGGATGGTCCTGAACACACTTCCGTACATGCCTCACTACACCACATGGCCATCGTGACGGGCGGGTGGCTTGGTCGTCGTTCTCTACCACTCTTTTCAATAGAAACAAGTAATACCATCGCTATATAGTTTGACCGCTAGGTTCAAATATATCGCTTACATACTGCACAGATATATCATACACATGAATAGAAAGACAGCACGCCAGCGGAAGTCGTGAGGGTGCATGATGCATTTTGAGTAGGGCCGGTGAAGTTTAAAACTGATAGAAAACCGTGCAGTTTGTCCTGGCCAGTGAAATGAAAGTGCTTTGTCGGGATCCAAATGCCCTAAGTGGGACAACGTCTGCTCTCGTTTTACGATAAATTGATCGGAGTTGTGTTTTTCTTAGTGCAATAAAGCAGCATCAAATTAAATCGCTGTCTGCGACGCAGAAACCCGTTCGCGTTGTACTTTCTATGGATGTTTTCGATTTAAATCGGCCTCGTTATTATTTAGTTCGAGTACGCCAACAAGCCGAAACGACAAAACACTAAATGCACAATACCTGTTCGTATTAAGTGGGGCAAAGAAAACATGCCCAAAGACTATCCTAGGTTGCTGACTGACTATGAATGTTCTCCCCCATGCTGTTTTAAGAGGGGTTGCTTCCCCAGTACTTTGTCTGGCGACGCCGCTCACTATTACTAGCACCCTCTACGCCCCCCCCCCCCCGTACAGTTGAATGCGTAATGGCGGTGATCGACGACAGCTGCATATCTAGATATGTAGCATACAAAACTGGATTATGAATCCGGCTTGTTGGGCACGATTGTACAGGTTTTGCGAAATCTACTTTTGCACTATTGATAAGTCAGAAATGTTTATAAAATTGACGGATATAAAGGATTTAGCAAGGGATGCCTGAGATATAGACCAAAAATCGGCTTTCTTCGGGGGAGTCCAAAACCTTAAGTCGTCATTATTGTCGTTCTGACATTTTTCTTGATGCTAAAATAAATATTCGTACAAGCTATTTAAAGTGGTGGTGCGTCCACGTTCGTGGCACTACCTAAGAACGTCCCCCGCTAAATCTATTGCAAATTTCGACTAAAAGAAAAATTGCTTTTTCGCTCAACAAATTGTATTGTTGACTTAGTGCTGACAACCTACACCTGGTAGTGTTTGCGGATGGCCATCACCAGGCCTTCCATGTAGGTGCACACTGGCACCTTCCCCGCAAAGAACCAGGTCTTCCATAAGAACTCGTCCAGATACCCCGCCAGCAGCTCCTTGCGGACGCCCATCATCCTCTTCAGGTGGCGCTTGATGCGCACTTCCCAGGAGCCCTCAATGCGATTCGTGTGAGCCCCCGTCACGGGGTCAACAAAGCACTCTTCATGGTTGACCCAGCGGTGGGTGTAATCCATGCCGCGCAGGAAGCGGTTGTTTATAAGCGTATGATTACCATTCACGCTCACGTACGAGGCGAAGGCATCGCTGATGATGGTTGTCTTCGCCTTTACGTGTTTGCGCAAGATGGGGGACAGAGTCTTCTTCTTGCGGTCCGCACCCGTGAGTATGCCGAACCACAGGTTGGTGGTGCGGTCAAAACCTCCGAACAGCCAATTGTCAGGGTGCTGCAGGCCTCGTCCGTATTTGGACTTCTTCTTCAAGCTTGTCTCGTCGATTTCGACGATGTGGCCTGGGCCCCCAATTTACCATAACAATATCATAAATAGTTAGCGTAAATAACTACAACACAAGGTACTGTAAGCTTACCTGCATGTTGCATGTCAGAATTTCCTTGGAGCAGATGTCACGGCAAAAATTGTACCAATCAATTGCCGTGACGTCTGAGATGTCCAGCCACTGCTGGGTGACGCCCACCGGCAAGTCGCTGCACCAGAAGAGCAGCAACCGCAAGCACTTCGTCGAGGGCAGCTTCGACTTGGCAAAGAAGCTGCCCGCACGCACGCTCACTTCGTAGTCGCGGCAGCCTTTGCGACGGCAGCGCCAGCGCCTGCACGGCGCGTCCATCGACATCTCGTCGTCACAGTGGCGGCACAACATCGTGCGCGAGATGAGGCCGTGCCTCATCATGAAGATGACGCACGCGCGCTCGTCGACGGTGGCGGCCATAACCTTGTCGTACGTGAACGCCGACGTGTCTGGGGTGGACGTGGCGTACAGGTACGGCGAGGGCTCCGCCGGAGCCAGCGGCATGACGTTCAGCTCCGCATCAGCGGGAGCGCGAGAGGCACGGAGACGAGCGGTGCGCGAGCGAGGCATGGCAGTTCGATGGGGGGAGTGCTGGGGGGCATTTTTTTTGTGAGCCAACCTTGCAGCCTGTATCTTAGAGACGCGTGCAAAATGCCCGCCAAAACGGGGGATGTGCTTCACACGCGGTGGGCAGTTCGCAAATTCAACTTGATTTTTGGTACTAATCTGATTTTTGACTTATTGTGAAATTCTGGTTAGCGGGGGAAGTTCTTAGGTAGTGCTACGTTCGTTACATCTTTTCTCATGAATATACTGCAGCTCAAATTTGGTCGCTGCGATCGAAGCATGCTGCATGTCTTCCAAGCCTCCCACGAGCAAGCGCCAGACGATCACTTAAAATCAGGTTTTAATGCTCGCAGAAAAACACACGAGCACACCTTGTAGGGTTAATTCCTCGCTCAGGCTAAGTATAAGAGACACGAGCAATTTTTGATGCTCGCGGAAATTTGTTCGTTCTGACGGTCGCTTAGAGGCCATTATAGTTAGTAGCCGTTTCAATTTACCAATACTAACACCGTAAACTAAGTACTATTGGCCAGTACTATCACCTAACTGAATAACGGCCAATTAAAAGGTGCCGAAAAAAACGTACCTAAAAATGCACCTAAAATGATCTAAAAGTCCTAAAAATACCGTAAGATACATAAGTATCGCGCAGTTTTTAGATCACTTTTTAGAACAAGTTGGCCCGAGGGGTGCACCACTGTTGTGCTGGCAAATTATCAATTAGGAGACGAAGCGTGTTCTATTGTGGAGAGAGGCTTCGAGAAACCAATAGTACCGTTGTTACTCAAATTGAGTGTAGTCGACCGGGATGCGCGTCTCGACGTACGGAGCATGCGTGGGCGGCTGGCGACGATGTTGTTTGATGTCCTCGATCATCTGCACGTAGCGGCGGGAGTCTGCCTTCGTCGTCTCGACAAAAGCATGAAGGCTGGGATGTTCTACCGACAATAACTCCCCAAACGCTCGATTGTAGCGCTCCAGGGGGTTATTCGTTCGGTTCTGCAGGTCAATACCCGCGTCCGCCATGCTGTTGACGTTCCAGAGATCGGCACTATAACTCGTCAGCCATGTGTTCTTGAAGTAACGCCAAAACGCATTCCATTTAACCTTCGCACCGGTCTCGTCCATCAAGCTGCGCACGTAACGAACTCCCTGAACACCAAAAATCAGTTTAAAAAGTTTAGAAACCCTGTCAGCTTCTAAATTCCAAATCCGCAAAACGAATTTACCTTATCAGAGATTTCATCCACAGGGATGACAGTGAGCACGTCAATCACTCCAGGTCGGAGAGCTGCAGCAATCTGGTCGAGGGGGATGCGCTGCTCAATCATTTTACGTCTGAGCGACTGCTTCCAATAGAAGAGACACCCGACGATCTTGACGAGTGGAAGCTGCTCCACTACCGCGTTGATAAGACCCCGTTCAAAGTCGCAGGTCACAGATGCTGGCTCTAACAGTCGACCAGTCTGAATGATGATACAGTTTAGCGCATACCAGTACGCTTCTTGGTGCTTGGAGTCCATGAGTACGTACACTGCCGGAACGTACAGGTCCACACCAGGATCACGCACCATGACGATCAGACATTGCGTGAACGGCTTGGAAACCATCTTGAACGTCCCATCGATGTAGATAGCAGTGCCCGAGTAGCGGAGTAGCCGGATAAGATCTGGGTGGCCAAATCCTAGAAACCGATGTTGTCCACACCCGATAGTGTGGACAACACTAAACTGGAGAAACGGCCTTGCGTCATCTTGACCCACGTGGCACAACGGGGCGCTCTCGATGGCGCGAAGGGCATCGCCTCCAGTGACTTGAGCTCGTGCGCACTTGATTATCGATATCGCGGGCTGTCTAGCGATCGTGTTCAGCGACGCTTCCGGGTATTCTTGCCGAAGGCTAGTCATCACTTGCTCCCACACCATTCCAGGTGGCACGGAGAGGTTCGCGAGGCAGGCCGCCTGAAGCGCGAGTCGCATCTCACGACGGACATCCTTGACTTCTTGCGGCATCTCCTCCCGGCACGTGTGATCGTTGCGCGCCCTGACAAGCTCATCCCGAACAATCAGACGAGCCCTGCATCCGGCTCGATGACGAGCGCTGATCCAGTAGGCGCTGTTGGTCTCCTCAACCTTGCGCTGGCAGTAGTATTTGTAGCCGTTGTGCTCCATAGTAGAATGCGGAATGAACGAGAAATAAGGGTGGGCTCTGCTGTTTGTAGTTTGAATGGTTCTGAAACACGGAAGACATTACTTGATTTAACTATAGAATGGTAAATTACCATCGGGTAATTTAGATCAATTTTAGAGCAGATTCTCTAAGTCGGGTAATTTACTTTAGGACCTTTAGATCAGTTTAGATAAGTTTTAGGTACGTTTTCTCTGCTACCAATTAAAATATTGTCTTTTACATCCAATTGAAGCGCCGGAGAACGAGCAAATGCACTGGCATTTTCGCGCTCCCCCCCCAAAGTGATCAGTGGACTTGAATTGAAAAACCTTGCGAGCATTGCTCGCAAGATTTTATTGCTCGCGAGTCGAACTCGTCATTTTCTCGTGTGAGGCTTGACGTCTTCGCTCTGTTGACTGCCGTTCTGTCTATGTCCCACATAAAACTTCTAATCGGGCGCTTTGAAAGCGTATGTCGTCTGATTGCATACATATATTACCCAAAGTCTCTATTACAACCAATAGATGAAAAGGGAATTGTGTACATCGTGACGATAGACAAAATGGGTGCAATATGCAGCACGTCAAGTGTGTTTCCGGCCCAAGGAAGTTCTTTTCGCTTGAGCAAATAACTTAGTTTCAGTGCTCAGTATGTAGTATACCTCGTAGTGGTAGTACACGAGTAAGTATATATACAATTATGTGTGTGGTACACATTACGACGAACTGATGTGACGGACGTATTGATGTGATGCTTGAGGTTTTAGTGGGGCGCTTTATACAAACATTTTTACCAATAATATGCAACCAGTTTGGCTGGCCGCGAGAGGCTCGGGTCGAGACACGCTTTGCTCGCGTTCAGCAATCGAGAAGCGCTGTTCGACGTTTAGAACTCGATGACAACACCAAACAGCTCCGAAGAAGAGGACACCGCAAGCCTGCGCACCTGGTGGACTCAGAGCGGATTCGCACCGCCTCAGCAAGAAAGTGCACCTGGTGGACCGTCGACGATGCTCCGGCGCGTCGGATGTCTCGAGACGACAAAGACAGCGACGGCGAAGATAGCCAAGAGACTCAAGAGGAAGAGGCTGTGAATGCGGGGTTCGCATTGTCTAGCGAGAATCAAAACCATGGCTCTCGCCGGATGACGTTCACCGACGCCTTCAAGGTGCACGTGCTCAACGAAAGGAGCAGAGGCTGGTCAGTGACAGAGCTGCAGACCCTCTACGGCATGAAGAGCAGGGGGTCAATCTACGCGTGGGAGAAGCAGGAGGCCCAGCTAAGAGAGGCGTGCAGCAGCAATATGACCTCAAAGGCCTGCTTGGGCGGCCAAGGTCGGCCATGTTCCTCCCTCTACAGAGAAGAGATCATTCAGTGGGTCACGACGATGCATCGTGACGATTACCCTCTCAAGATGAGCCATGTTGTCGCTTTCGTTAGAGAGGAATACACTGCATGGGTAGACAGCTATCTTACTTCAAGCAAGGAGGCTAGTCTATATCGGCTCTTTCAACGGTTCGTCCACCGTCACGGCTGTCCATTTCGACGCCCAACAAGAACTGTTCTTTCAACTGAAGATCTGGTCCTTGAGCAAGCAAAATTGGCGCAAGGTGTTGGAGCAGCCGTCATCTCAAGGTTGTTCGTGACTCAATATTCAACGCCGATGAAACTGCCGTTTACTACGACGAAGAACCTGGCAGCATAATCGCTGAGCGCGGATCCAAGAAGTCTGCCGAAGTGCGCGGTCGTCGCGTGCCAGTGTTCTGTTCTGTTGGTTGCATCTGCGACTGGTGAAAACCAGCGGCCCATTACTATCCTCAAGGGACAGCCGGCGGAACTGTGGAGGAGGAGTGCAAGGTCTACCAGGATATATACGCTACGGTACAGTCCAATGCGTGCACCGTAGTTGGCACGACCACTTCATCCATGGAGTGTGGGCAGAGTTCGTTTCGATGACTCAGGCTGGAGGGCTAGCAATTTACGTTGACAACTTGAAGTGTCATACTTCTAGCGCTTCCGAAGAAGACTTTGCAAGCTGGGGGACAGAACTAGTACCCCTTCCCAAGAACATCACAGCTGTGCTGCAGCCTCTTGATGTCGGCGTCATGGGCCCGTTTAAGAAGAGTCTGCGCAAGCAACCGCTGTCCTACAAGTTGTCTTGCATCCAATCGAACGGGCGTTGCCCTTGCGCGAAAGAATGCTTGCTCTGATGAAGGTTCCAGCCCGTGAGAAGCGCAAGATTGTTGCCGCACGAGTGGTTGCCGCACGAGTGGTTGCCGCCTGGGAGAGTAGTGCATTCGCCGAGCTTGGGAGAAAGCAGGCCACGTGATCACGTGTCACTAGAATGAATAATGACACAAAGAACACGGTCGTGTTTCGTCCAGTGAATATGCTTGTGCCGTGCAATTGCTCGTTAACTCATTAGTGTCACATCTTTGTGTCGATGCTTGTAACGGGCTGGTCACAGTTACATAAGTAGGTTGACATAGAGACAAAAGTAGGTACAAAAGCACACGGATAGCGTGTGCTTCGTGTCTTCCTGTCATTGGTTGAAAGTGGGAACCCATTTCAACCAATCAGGAGACAGTTTGCATTTGAGTGGCCCCGAAGGCCACTAACACAAAACAGAGTTAAATTTGCCACAAAAGTCCCTACTTAGCCTCAGTCTGCTGAGTCTCTCCGCGCTTCCTCGCATCTTACAGTGTACGCTAGTGACGGACACACCTGGCCCGTTACAATGCTGCTGCCCATACAATAGAAAAACCTCAAGCGTCACATCAATTCGTCGTAATCTGTATCTGGCTCAACTGCTTCCAAACAGGTGGAGATATAGATGCTAAATTTGTGTCAATGAGGTTTCACTAAATTCGTGTTGATAGCGATAACAAAAAAGCAAGCCTTTGTGTACAGCATCAGCTATTTCTTTTGTTATTATCGTTTATAAAGAGAGAATGCATTGTGTAATTGCTACTACAGACAGCGCGAGTGAAAATTTGGCATTCAGATTAACCCGAATTACGGTCTGGTTACCTGAGACAATCTATGTTAAAAATGCTCGTTAGACTAATGCTGTGCGAGCTTAGAAAGCTCTGGATATTCGCGCTACGATCGCAGTATGGGAGCAAGAAAAACTTCCACGGGCCTTCAACCAGCAGTGCCATAACAAGGCGGTTGATGATTGGTTAGAGTTGACATGTGTCAGACAACAGTGTGATCCCCAACACTCTTGCCTCTGAGCACGTACCGGAGCCTGCGATGCGTACTAGTTGAGCGGTAGTGGCAGCAGCTGAGATGCATGAACTTGAAAAACAGGAACCGCAGCATCCAGACGGCAGCGGTCGGCATCTCAAACGTCTCATCTGCTCTTGCACTGCCGCCACCACGGGGGCAGCAGGATTCACGCATTAAATCCAAATTTTGGAGAGAGGTACTTTCCAGTAGACACAACAAACAAGTTAA
Organism: Phytophthora chlamydospora; assembly: GCA_012295415.1. NCBI lineage: Eukaryota > Oomycota > Peronosporomycetes > Peronosporales > Peronosporaceae > Phytophthora > Phytophthora chlamydospora. The sequence goes on along the minus strand of JAABLK010000146.1, from coordinate 38,531 downwards.
CGTGAAAATTTCTGCTTTTCGACACGAGCGACTTAACCTCGATCACTTTTTGTTTGTCCGACAAGAGGTATATTGAAGCTCGCTGATCTTCTATAACGCAAAATCAACCGCACGCAGGATAAGCTCCTGACGACCTACGAGATGGTGCCCAACGTTGTTCTTCGGGAAGCTGCCAAAGGGAATACCACCAATTCTGACGCTACCTCAGCCAAGACCCCACTGTGCATCAGTCTCGACATGGTCATCGCTTTTCGAGAGGAGTTCCCCGACGGGTGGAATAACGTACTAGCTAACGTTCATGCGGCCTGGGAAAGGCATATCCATGTGCGTGCTAATACACGTGTCGCGCGATAGTTGCTACAGCTCACACGAATGTTGTTTTAGTCAAATGTCGCTCGAACGTCGTTCTTTACCAGTTGGGTCAACATTCACCGAAAAATTGTACTCAGAAGTAACCCTGTACATTTTACTCAGAGCTGAGACGCAGTTTTGGCGCGCTGAGAATTACTCATAATTCTATGCTTTGCTCATAATTCCAAGGCTACGTCGAAGTCATTGAGAAATCAGAGGAACCCAACATATCGTCATTTTGGGGGCGCGATAGTGTTTTGGGGTCGCCGTCGTTCATCGAATATGTGAACATTTTTAACAGTAGTGGGCTATGAATGAGCGGCAGACGCCCTCTTCGTCGTGAGGTGCTTACATCCCGATTCGTACTTGTTTTGTTTGACGCAGTCTCCAATACGAACGATTCGAGAATCGGCGATGCGCGCATTTCGATCATCGCTTGTATGCGTCTGGGATCTGAATATTGCACTTGCATTTTCTAGTTGAACAAGCACAAGCGCTCAAGTATTGCCAACTAACTTCACGAAAGGAGTGCCGACGAACGTTTCCTTTTGAATATGCAGAGCATAACGAGCGCATAGCTGTGCTTCCCTCACCCTCGGCACCGGATCGGAACGAAACAGCGCTGTGAACCCTTGCACGCCGTGCAGACTACCAGCACAGCGCCGAAGTGGCGATTCTGCAATCGTTTGTGAGCGCTCGCTCGAGTCTCCGAAAAATACTTTGTGCACATGTTATCGGATATGTACTCTCAAACGGCTCGAACAGCGAGCGGCGACTTGATCTCTCTTTGGTGTTGATCGAGCTGCAGGCTGATTGCAGCAGATCGAGTGGCCTGTAGACGAATGCGCTGGTCTGGTCTCTGCGAACGCGAGCAAAGATGTTCACACATCCGAGGGAAACGGGCAATAAAAAGGATCCAAGAAAAAGCTTGCGTGAAGCTTGCCTTGGCCACCATTCTTGGCAGCAGTGGCGACGAGCAGCAGTCATTGACTGCACAGCGGCAACGGGCAATCGTCCTCGTCGCGCATTTCAGCAGCCGCAGTGGTCCTTGGCAGTGCAGCGGCGTCGAGCAGCACGGCAGCGGCCGCTGAGCGCTGGACCACTTCTGCTTTACACCTGTTTCTGCGCGGGTGGGGGCTGGATCTCGGTCGGTCTCATTCGTCAATCTCCCCTGCACAGCTCAAGTCAAGGAAGGTCTCCTGCATCGACGATGGCTACCCCCACGCTCCGCTCGCACTCGTACTCGAACCTGGACGAGGTGACGTTCACGCACCTCCACTGGGTCGTGGCGCTGGACTTCGCGGCCCAGCAGCTCAAGGGCTACGCCGAGTACACGTTCACCCACGCTTCCACGTCCTCTTCGCCCTCCGTCGTCATTCTCGACACGCACCACCTGAGCGTGAGCAAAGCCTACGCCGACGGCAAGGAGACAACCTTCACTCTGGCCGAGCAGGAGCACCCGGTCTTCGGGCGCGCACTCACCGTGAGCGTGCCCAGCCATGCCACCAAGGTGCGCGTGGACTACGCCACGTCGGCGGCCTCTAGCGGCTTGCAGTGGCTCAGCAAGGAGCTCACGGCCGGCAAAACCCACCCATACCTCTTCACTCAGTGCCAGGCCATCCACGCCCGCACTATTGTGCCGTGCCCCGACACGCCAGCCTGCAAGTTCACCTACTCGGCTACCGTCACGGTGCCCGACTGGTGCACGTGTCTCATGAGCGCCATCGCCGACCCGCAGGGCCGCAAGAACCACAACAGCGTGGACAGCACGTACCAGGTCTCGTTCCAGCAACAGGTGCCCATCCCGTCCTATCTGCTGGCCATCGTGGCCGGCAAGCTCGAGAGCGTGGACCTGGGTCCGCGCAGCCGCGTGTGGGCCGAGCCCGCCGTGGTCACTAAGGCGGCCCACGAGTTTGCGCAGACCGAGGCCTTCCTGCAGCATGCAGAGGAGATCACGGGCCAGGAGTACGTGTGGAAGCGCTACGACCTCGTGTGTCTGCCGCCCTCGTTCCCGTACGGAGGCATGGAGAACCCGTGCCTGACGTTCGTGACCCCCACGCTGCTGGCTGGAGACCGCTCTCTGGCTGACGTTGTGGCTCACGAGATCTCGCACTCGTGGACTGGCAACCTGATCACGAACCGCTCGTGGACCGACTTCTGGCTCAACGAAGGCTGGACGATGTGGCTGGAGCGTAAGATCCAGACACGCATTGCTCAGGACCCCAAGGCTTACGACCTGAAGGCTACCATGGGCCTGCGCGATCTGGTGGAGTCCGTCGAGGAGTTCGGCCCCACGCACCCGTACACGGCGCTGGTGCCCAACACGGACGGCATTGACCCGGACGAGGTCTTCTCGTCGATCCCGTACGAGAAGGGGTTCAACTTCCTGCACTACCTGTCGACGGTGGTGGGCGGCCACGAAGTGTTCGACAAGTTCGCGCAGGCCTACATCCAGGAGTTTAAGTTCAAGACGGTCACGTCGGACGAGTTCCGCGCCTTCTTCGAGAAGTACTTCGCAGACAAGCAGGAGGCACTACGCCAGATCGACTGGGAGGCCTGGTACCACTCGCCTGGCATGCCGCCCGTTGCCAACAAGTTCGACACGACGCTGACCGAACAGGCCACCAAGTTGGGCGAGCAGATGGCGGCGAGCAGCGACCCGGAGACGTGGACGAGCGTGAGCAAGAACGTGCTGAAGAAGTGGCCGGCCAGTCTGTGGATTCTGCTGCTGGACACGCTGCTGCTCAAGCAACAAGACGCGATCTTCACGCCGACTCATCTGGACGCCATCGACGCCTTCACGCACCACCACCTGACTACGACGCACAACTCCGAGCTGCGTTTCCGTTGGTTCACGCTGTCGCTTCGTTCGGGCGACCTGCGCCTACTGGACAAGACGGTGGAGATGCTCAAGGAGCAGGGCCGCATGAAGTTCGTGCGTCCACTCTTCCGCGACTTGTGTACGGCTCTGGGCGCTGCCCAGGCGGAGAGTATCTTCGCGGACTGCAAGCACCTGTACCACCCGATCGCCGCCAAGATGATCCAGCGGGATATCGAGAACAGCATCGCCAAGGCAAAGGGTAAGAAGGTGAAGTTTGCTTCGCCAACGACGCCGAGTGCCGTAGCGCAGTGGCTGGGCGTGTCTGACGAGGTCGTCACGTACGCGACCGCGGCGGCTGCTGTCGCTGTGGTGGCGCTCGTTGTCGTGTCTCGTCGGCGGTAGACGCACAACGGTATTCGCATCGTTGGACATCCCGTCTGCACGTAAGGGATGCGAACGAGGACTCCGACATGTCTGAGTGGGTTGTCGTCTGGCACAAGCTCTATTTGAATGAAGAAGCTTTGAAAGGCAAGAAGTTAGAACCCTTGCGGCACTCTGGTCGCGTTGCAATTCCAATCCGGGGAAGCGCAGACAAGAGTGGACGGCGTCCTGAAACTGTTACCTGCACAACTGCCGTCAAAGTCTCGTATAGCTATTTCTCTAAGAGCAGCGAGTTGCTCTCAGGCACCACACGAGTTCTAATACTGTAGCACACATGACCTCGCTAGCAAGGGAGCAGCACTGTCGCTAACGTGGCATTCAGCCTATCCTGCTGATGGAGGAACATCGCGATGAAAGCGATGCGTCTGCTTTCCCTTTCACCATCGTGAACCGCCGACACGCCACGACGATAACCCCCGAGGAAGGAGCGGCAGTTCTGGGAACTGAGCAGAAGACATCAGACCCACTTCGAAGTACTATTCTCGATCCTGTGGTTTCACAAGAACATGGAAGAGCATGGGATGACAAGAACATGGGATGAAGCAGGCACTCTTCAACTGGTGGTCATCTGTGCACATTATTCGCGAAACGCTTTGGACGCGCTTCAACTTTCGTGCGATGCTTGTGAAATCCACCTTTTCATCAATAATACTCGGCCGAACTTGACACCGCTCAGCAATAGTGCAGCCTTGAACCAAGTTTGAAGCACGGCATCGCAGAAGCACAGTTGAAACAAATAAACAAAACAGAAAGCACTCGCATTCGAACACTTGAGCACCAAACAGTGTGGGAAATGCCACGGTCTACAGCTTGATTGACAAAGCCACTCGAGAAGACCACACGCTGCCTCCTAATCGAATAAGCAGTGTGGCTCAGCAACCGGAGCCTATTTCGGCCTCGTGCTGAGGACCGATGCGCTCGGCTCGAACGCGAAACTTACCAACGGGCCCTCGTTTCATCTTCTCCCACTGGATGCCTTTCCGGTGACCATTGTCCCATGCTTGCAGCTGGCGGCTGTGTGCAGCGAGATGTCGGCATTCACCCTTTCGTCCTCATCCCAACAGCTGCCGGTCATTCAGCTAGCAAACACTACGCGCACGCTGCTTCATAATTTTATTCTCCTCGCCTTTGCTCGAGAAGTCCCTGCACTTCCAACACGTGTCGCTGGTGTCCGTCACCATGTCATCGCTTGGCCACCTGCTCTGCCCCAACTCAATTAACCCAAGAGAAACAACAGGCAGCATTGACCAGGTGCGCTACTCAAACGAACCGGAATCATCTCAACTCGGCTCAGATTCGAGGCCCAACCCACGGAGATGCAGCGTCCCGGACTGCCACAAGACGGCCAAACGAGGTGGACGGTGCATCGCACACGGCGGTGGCAACAAGTGTAACGTGGAAGGATGCAGTACCAGTGTCGTTAGTCGAGGATTGTGCGTCGCTCATGGCGGTGGCAAACGATGCCAAACCCCCGCGTGTACCAAGAGTGCTCAATCCGGAGGCTTCTGCTGGGTCCACGGTGGAGGCAAGAAGTGCGGGAATCAGGGATGTCCCAAGCGTGCTCAAAGCGGTGGCGCCTGCATTGCCCATGGTACGTTTGTATTTGTGAAGCTTCGACAAGTATTGCAGCCTAATTGATCATTTTTTTGGTGTAAGGTGGGGGAAAGCGATGCCGTATCGACGGATGTAACAAGGTTGTGCAGTACGACGGACTCTGCGTGGGTCACGGTGGCTATCGACGATGTGTCTCCAGCGGCTGCGATAAACGTGCAATGGCCAACGATTTTTGCCAACAACATGGCGGATCCTCAATTTGTCACCTGGAAAACTGCTTCAGGCGAGCTGTGCGCGGCGGAATGTGCTCTGAGCACAAAGCTCAGGCTTCACTTGAAGCGGTGACGGCTTGCGGATTGTCAACGCCTGGTCAATCGTCCGACGAAGACCAGGGACGTCGTACAGCTAAACCTACAGTGGCGAACTCGACCCACAGGTCTGGATGGAGAAGTGCGCGAAGTTCCACAAGCAAATCATCTGCCGAGCTTCGAGCAGCTACTCCTTGCATGGATGATTTCTCGCCGCGATCGTCGTCATCGGATCAATCACCGCCTTGGCTCC
>JAABLK010000146.1:20746-32703 GCA_012295415.1 Phytophthora chlamydospora | reverse complement strand
ACTTTCAGGCGACAAGCTACTTCTCACTTGAGCCCCTGTTCCCTTGTATCAGACACAGCTCGGACAACTGCAAGACCAGTGCAGCCAGAGCTTCGGATCGTGGTGACAGAGGCTCTCGGCAGACTGAAGCAACCACCCACGGCGGGTGATTATCGACAAGAAGACTCGGGCGAGTTCTGCAACGAATCGTCCAAGCTGTATGTGCAGTCATATTACTACAGGAAGAACGGTGGCTTCCCCGCCTGGAGCCGACGACTCTCGTAAGCACATCGTGTGGTTTTACCTTGCTTCAACATCAGAATGATACAATTTGCAGATCTCCTGTAGCAGATTCACGTACGCTGCAGCTCTCGCTCTTCAGCCAGGAGGTCTCTAGAGCTTTGAGGACCCTAGAGAGATCGGCACCGCGTGGAGTGCATGTTCAGGCTTGCCGAAGCGCGAGTTGAGCCAGTTGCTTGCATAGTCCATGACCTGTTGCTTCTCCGGCTCGTTCCATAGGCAGTGGAAGAGTCCGGGGAAGAGCTTGAGCTCCTTGTCCTTAGTCTTCACGCGTCGCATGAAGTCCTCCACGACCTTGACGCTCGTGACCTTGTCCTCCGTGCCTTGCAACACCAGCAGCGGGACGTTACAGAACGAGCTTTTGCCGTCTTCAATCTGCGGACTGCTCTGCAACTGCTTCATGCCCAAGCTGACCTGCACCGCCATGAGCGTCGTGAGGTTGTCCGTGACGTTGAGCGGGTCCGCCATGTAATCCTCCAGGAACGCTGGGTCTCTCGTGAGCCCAGCAAAGTTGACTCCGGCCACCAACCTCGCCGTGGGGAAAAGCCAGACCAACGGCTTGGACACCGTCTCCAACACACGGAGAGCGGGCGTGTACTCCACTGCGATGGCCGGCGAGGCCACCACGCAGCCGCTGAAGCGGTGTTTGCCCGACAGTACTGTATTAAGGGCCACTAGAGCTCCGAAGGAGATGCCCATGATGATGAGAGGAGGCTCCGCCGCTTGTTCTGCTTCTTGAGGCAGCATCTTGCTGTACACGGCAAGCTTGGCTGCCGTCACGAACTGGTTGGTGTCGTCCACAAAGAAGCGGAACTCGGAGCCGTGTGCACGAAGCCCGGGCTTCTCGCAGTCGCTGCGGCCGTGGCCCAGCATGTCGTAGGCCAACACGCCGTAGCCTTGAAGACACAAGTGGCGATACACGTGCGGGAAGCGCAACGAGTGCTCGCCGATGCCGTGCAGGAAGAGCACCACGCCGCGCAGAGGCACAGAGGCAGGCGGGAAGGCCGCGCAGTAGAAGAGCTGCTGCCCGCGCGCGTTCAGGAAGCGGCCCTCCGTGTAGCGCAGGTCGGCAAGGAGCGAGGGCGGCATGGCGAGGAGCTCTGCGGGGCGCTGACGGTTCGAGAGTGCCGACGTTGACGTAACGTCAAAAGGATGGGCCGACCAAGACCAGGATACCTCCTGCACTGCATGAACTGCAATAATGAATCGATATAGCCAAATGTTTCACTAATGATTAAACGCTGATTAGTGGCCTGTAGGAATATATAGTCGTGGAGAAATGATGTCGAAAATGAGCAGTGGGACGTGGACGCTCGCCACGCACTTCAAAGTCGAAGTTCACGTGGCACACCGTAATTTCGTGTGACGCACATCACGTTCTTTTGATTGGTCGAGACCTTGATGGTCCGCGGCCAGCCAAACATTATCGCCGCGTCAACACCGCCAGTATCAAGAGAGTCCAGGCGTCCGTCCTCGCTCTCCAACCTCTGCATCGAGCACCTGCGCAATTCGTGCGTGTTGTGTGTCTCCGTCAGCTTCTTCTTCTTAGCTCCGAGCTCTCCAGTCCCTTTAGATCCCACAGCATCGAACATGACAGAAGCGCGGCCCACACCGGACGCCAAGACCCCCGGCAGCTCGTCCAAGCTGCGCCCCACGGCCAAGGAGTTCGTCTTCAACACGGCAGCTCCAGTCTGGACGCCGCCGGCCGCTTTCGTGGCTGCGTCGCCCGTGCGCAGCGTCGCGTCTCCCGCTCCTGTGGCGTCTCCCGCTCGTGTGGCGTCTCCCGCTCCAGTGGTGGCGTCTCCGGCTGCCACGGCTGCTGCCACTAAGAAGAGCCAGCTGAAGCTGACGGCCAAGCCTTTTGTGCCGTCATTTATGGCCCCAGCTTTCGTGCCTGGGTCCGTGAAGGCTCCTGCCGTTGAGGTGGAGAAGAGCGTGGAGGTGGAGACGTCGGTGGCTGCGGACTCTACCACGACCACCACGACCACCACGACTACGGTTGTGAAGGAGAGTGAGATAAAGACTACTAGCACATCAGAGACCACGTCGACTGCGGCTACGTCTGCGTCGTCGTCAAGTACGTCGGAGCCGGAGGCCGAAGAGCACTCTGTTAAGGAGGAGGAGAAGAAGGTCGAGGCCCAGACGGAGGCTATTGAGCGTGAGGAGACGCAGCAGCAGCAAGACGTTGACGTCAAGGTCGAAGTTGAGGCTGTTGCCAAGGAAGAGCCTATTGCCGAGAAGGTGGAGGAGGCTGAGCCTGCTGTCAAGGAAGAGCCTACTGCCGTGAAGGAGGAGGAAGTGGCTGAGAAACCCGAGGTTGTCGCCGAGCAGGCTGTCATTGGCGAACGCATCATGTACACGATCAAGCAGCTGCTGGAGATGGAGCCGGAGGTTGAGAAGTGCCCGATGCCGGAGTGTGTGAAGGGTATGGTGGTGGCCGCGGACAAGACGACCAAGGCTCTCTCTGCTCCGCCTCCGGAGGTGCCTGCCAAGGGCATGCGTCGCAACGACTCGTCTCGCTCGCTGGGCCGTCACGGCAGCAGCGGCAACTTTAACGAGGGGGGCCGTGGACGTCGTGAGCGCGGCGGCGGGCGTGGAGGACGCGGAGGCCGTGGCGGTCGAGGCCACCACCACGACACTGCGCCTGCTCTTGAGGACTGCGCGCCGCTCGACATCAACGAAGAGACCCGCTGGAAGCCGACGCACTCCAAGTCCCGCCTGGACGAGCCCGTGGAGACGACCGAGGCGTCTCTGAAGGAGGCCAAGTCCATCCTGAACAAGCTGTCGATCGAGAAGTTCGACAAGCTCTCGGACCAGCTCATTGAAGTCGCCGTGCGGAACCTGGACGTGCTGACTGGAGTCATTGAGATGGTCATCGCTAAGGCCCAGATGGAGTGGCACTTCTCGACCATGTACGCCGAGCTGTGCGCCAAGATCGCGCAGACGGCCATGCCTGCCATCACCCTGGAGGACAACGAGGTGGTTACCGATACACACAAGCTATTCCGCAAGGTGCTGCTGCAGCGGTGTCAGAAGGAATTCGAGGCCAAGCCCGACATCGAAGGCCTGGAGGAGCTCTCGGAGGGCCAGCGACAGGAGAAGGAGCTGATCATGAAGCGCGCATCTCTCGGCCACATCCGCTTCGTCGGCGAGCTGTTCAAACAGCGGATGCTGAGCTCGCGCATCATGCACGAGTGCGTCAGCATCCTGTTCGGCGACATCGCGGCGCCCGACGAGGAATCGCTCGAGTGTCTGTGCAACCTGTTGAGCACGATCGGCCAGGCGCTGGAGGCCAACGCGCGCGAGAAGGGCGAGCGGGATCACATCAACGGCTACTACTCGACCATCAAGAAGCTGAGCGGCGAGTCCAAGCTGCTGTGCACGCGCGTGCGCTTCATGCTGCAGGATTTGCTGGAACTGCGCTCCAACCGGTGGGTGGCTCGGCGTAAGGAGACCAAGGCCATGACCATCGCTGAGGTCCACGCCGAGGTGGCCCGTGAAGCCAAGGAGAAGGAACGCTCCGCCAAGTCTGGCGGCCACGCGCGTCTGCAGCGCAGCCACTCGATGAACTCTACAGGATCCGTAGGATCGAACGACCGGCGGCGCGGCAGCGGCGGCGGCGCCTCGGCGGCCTGGAAGGCTCGGGCTGCGGCGTCCCCGTCCAGTAGCAACAACGCGCCTACTGTGGACGCAGATGGATGGGAGACCGTGACCGGCGGCGCGCGCCCGAAGGGCCTGAAGCACCGCAGCAACTCGGACCGGTTCCCTGCTCCCTCGTCCGGCGCCCCTCGTCACCCGAGCGGTACGCGTCTCAGCGGCAACGCTTTTGCTTCGTTGAGCGGCAAAGAGTCTGGACGCAAGGAGCGTGGCCGCAGCAACAGCTCGTCGTCGACGTCGTCTCGCTCTTCACGTGGCCGTGAGGATGCCGGCCGGCCGCCCACGCCTTCCAAGTCCAGCAGCGGCCGCTCGAAGGTGGAGAAGGAAGAGGTTTCTACGACGCCTGCACTGACGGCTGAGGCCTTCGAGAAGAAGGTGAAGGCCATCCTGGACGAGTACGTGGAGCTGGAGGACCTGGAGGAAGCGTACACCAGCTTCACGGAGCTCAACGCGGCGACCCACTACGCTCTGATCCCAGACAAGGTGCTGAACATTGGGCTGGAGAAGGGCGACAAGGAGCGTGAGGCCATCGCGAGCTTCTTGGCTGGTCTGTATGACCGCAAGGTCGTGACCAGTGCTGCTCTGGAGAGCGCGCTGCAGGGCGTGCTGGAGTTTGCCGAGGACATTGAGATCGACATCCCCAAGACGCTGCCGTACTTGAGCGACATGCTGGCGCCGTGCGTTGTGGCGGGCAGCCTCACGCTGCCGCAGCTGGTGGCCATGTCGGAACACCTGCGCTACAACGGCAAGGCTGCCAAGCTGATCGGATCGACTCTTGCGGCCGTCGTGTCTTGCGAGGACGAGGCCAAGGTGCAGGAGCTTCTGGGCGAGGAGAGCGTCGACTTCATGGCGCTGCTGGCCGAGGCGAACCGCAACGAGGAGGGCGTGCAGGCGTTCTACAAGGACTACTCGCTCGAGTTCCTCGCCTAAGAGACCCATCCACGAGGCCAAGCAAGCCCCGTCCGTTCCTAAGTTGATTTTATTATGGAGATGGATATAGGGAGGTTTGACACACGTACGAGCAGGAATAAAGCAAACGTTCTCATCATGCAAGAGTATGTATGACCCTCGCTTGCGCTGGACGGCACAAGACTTAGAACACGGCGATCAGCACGAAGCAAGCGTACACCAGCATGGTCGGGTACATGACCAGGTACTTCTGCTCCGTCATGTACAGCGCCTTCTCGAAGAACCGGGACGCCGTGTGCGTGCTCCAGAGCGTGCACACGCTGGCCAGCAGGAAGCCCGCGATGCCCAGGTCTTTGACTGACACGACGATGTTGATAGCCGCCAGGCCGATGATCGGCAGCAGGCAGTAGCCCAGCACGGAGCACACGCGGTAGATGTCGATCGTCCGCTCCGGAGACAGCAGGTTCATCAGCAGATACAGAAACAGACACGACAGCACTCCGAAGCCGTAAATGTAGCCGAAGTGGACCTTGGCCGCCTGGCACAAGCAACAAGAAATAAAAAAGTTAGTTTTTTCCACCACAACCAACATAGTAAATATTTTTTTTCCAGCTCGCGTACCAGTAGCAGGCACATGCCGAAGAGGAAGCAGAAAACCAGCGGTCCGGCCAGGTCTGCGTCGTCCAGGATGTGCTCATTAATCTGCTTGGTGGGGAGCAGCACCGACACCGTCTTGGCCCAAATATGCTCGAAGTGGATTCCCAATTCTACCACAATAAGAAATACCACATCTTCTGTTAGAAACACACAGTTAAAGAGCACCGGAGCACGAGAATACGCCATCATCACCTTCCAGGAGTGGCGGCTCGTTGGCGAATTCGTCGTCGTCCTCTTCGTTGTCATAATAGTTTGAGGAGGAGCCGACGGTGCCGCTGAGGCCACTGGACGAGCCTGGAGCCGCCGATTGGAAGCCCTGACCGCCGCCGCTGCTGTTCGGGTGCGCCGCCTGCGCGTTCATGGGCGGATACTCGCCCTCGGGCGCCGTGAACCACGGGCTCATGGCGTTGGGGTCCATGTTCATATTCATGCTTGGGGACGTGGACGAATGCCAAGTGAGGGAACAATATTACAAAACCTTATATTCGAATGGAAACTGTATAACTGGATATTGGGGTGGTGAACGTATATTAGCACACGTCGCAGATCTACTTCAACTTGGAGCTTTGCAACGGATGAACGAGGTTGGCGGCTTTCTGGCAAGTAAATTTCTCGTACGCACCGAAGAGATGGCTGGGATCATGGCTCTGATTAGTTGATGAGGGGAACGAAGGTCAGCGGAGAAGAAGCCCTGATCAGGATTTCCTCTGCTCTTTCTTGAATGAGGGGTCAGATCAAGCAACGGCCGACACGCCCGCAGGAAGAAGAGCCGTCCGAAGTTCGAGTAAGCTAAACTCCATGTCTACTTATCCAGTGTTGCTGTCTAAGGTCGCACTGCAAAAGCACTGCAGAGTCTCGTATTGGATGTATCCGTGACACGAGCTTCGAAGAAGGCGGGATACTGTGCTTAGTCAGAAGTTATGAGGGACTTCGCAGCGAGTTCATACTAAGCTTTGCTAGATACAGGCGCCATACTCGACCTCGATCGATAAGCTTGGGCTGGCACCTCAGTCAACTATTCACTTTTGATTCCTAGTGTCAAATATGCTGAGTAGCTCTTCGCGATATCGTCAAGGTGTCAATCGGATCTTTGAATACAGCTTTGAATGGCCATCATTCGCCTTCTGCCTCCCGTGTTTCAACCATACCGACCCAGCAGAATAATCTGCGGTAATACCAAACGAGATTGCCTGCGTATAAAGCGACATCAACCGCCACGACGATAAATGTCTGGGTTAGAAACCATCGCAAATGTCGGAGCACAATTGACCTTAAACCCCCAAACATCAGCCACGGAGGTAATTAGCCGGTGATAACTAAGAAACGAATCCTCCGTAGTGCCCTGACTGTCTTATCATCAGTAGGTTCAAGGTCAAGAAAGAATAGCATCATCTTTCACATTTTGTTTGGAGTCAAATGTAAATGTAAGACCCCAGTATGCGTCGTTAATCTACAAGGACCCGACATACTAGTGATGTGGACTTTAGCAAAGAAAAAAGTTGCAAGCCAACTCCTTCTCCCTCAGGTTCAGTTGTGTGCTTTCCCTAGGCGGTAGTTGTGTTTCGAATTCCGCCGGGCTTGTGTAGTAACGTCATCGCATTTTCAAGCGCGCAGGCAAGCTGCATGCACTTGATTCAGTCGACTCGTCGCATGTGCAACATGTCCAGATCGAGATTCCGCCTTGTCTAAGCTGCTTCATACACTGACTTGCAGAGAGCAACCAGCTCGGTCGAGGCATTGCGTTCCCAGCCACCCCCGGACACTGAAGCCGCCCAAAACTAGATTCAACTCTTCAACTGTAGCATGATGGCAGGATGTACGACAAGATCAGTTGACGCAGTTGCACCAGGTCGTCTGGTTGTGGGCTTTCAAAGCAGACTTCGCGGCCGCTGCTGCCACGCAGGCAAGCACCCACAACTGCCACTAATTTCTACGTTCACGTTATCCAAGTCTGAAGGCGCACTTTGTCGCCAGAGACTGCTGCGTGCCACGACTGTCTCTTTCGACTAGCATGACTGCGTCGGCAGCTAGTTAAACGATCACTTTCGAAAGCACTACGCGTCTCGCAGGTCGACAAGCTGTACATATGCCGAAGGGAAGAGCTGAGATCCTCCTGACAAGCACCAGCAGCACCAGCGGTGAACTGCGAGGCCAACCATTGCCTTCCACTATACGGTACCAAGAGGGCAGGTTCTTGAACTCCCGCGGCCAGGATCTCTTTTATTTGGCGGCGTTCCCCAAGGAGTCCGACGATCCCACCACCGAGAAGAGGACGAGCTGTGGAGTACGAGCTGTCGTGCTTTTCCTGCACGCGTTAGGCGACCACAGTCGGAGGTATTTGTTCCTGTATGAACTCTTGTGTGAACTGGGCTTCGGAGTGATCGCCTACGACTTTGTCAGCCACGGCGCAAGCGATTCCTGCTTTGAAGGCGTGCGCGCCCACACGAATCGGTTCCGTCACTTCGTCGACGACACGAACGACTTCGTCACGTTCGCCAAGAGCTCCATTCTCCCGCAGATCCTGCAGACTTCCTGGGCTTGTTCGACTCCGATCGTTGTGGCCGCCTACTCGTACGGAACACTGGTAGGGATGCACACCGTGTTGTCCAGACAGCACCACTTCGCTGGCATGTGCTACATCGGCCCTTCGCTGTGGATCCGTCTAACGCCAATGCTGAGACTACAGGCAGCACTGGCCGGCCCTCTATCGACGCTGTTCCCAAAGGCCCACATCGTGCCGGCAGTAAAGCGCCACTGGTTGTGTCGAGACCCCGGCTACTTTGAAGACTTTGACAACGATCCGTTGACCACCAACACGCAGAAGGTAACGGCGCGTATGGGCTCGGAAACCCTGCGTGCTATGCGTGCTCTGGCCATCGACCCTCAAGTCGCTCGCCCCAACAGCGCGTTCAGCCAAATCCCGACGTTGTTCCTGATCGGTTCCGCGGATCGCGTCGTGTGCCAGCGGAAAGGCTCCCGTTTCTTCGACCGATTGGCGAGCCGCGACAAGGAGGTGAAAGTCTTCCACGGACTCTATCACTGCTTGCTGGAGGACCCAGAGCGAGACGATGTGCTCCGACATTTGATGCAGTGGCTCGGGCAGCGCTTCCCCAAGCGGGTATAACGCCATTGTCGTCTTAAAACGCATGGACATGAGCTGTGAGGCTTCGGTAATGCTAGCTATGAATCACAACGAGTTTGTTTGTTATCTAGTTTACCAACGCAGCCCTTCCCTCTGGAGCTACAAGCACTGCTACAATACACTTTCTAACGCAATACTTTCACTTCACCCGAACATGTACACGCCACTGCACGCACCATCCACTAAGACATCGAGACGATCAGCGGGAGTCGAGAGTGGCGGCGCTTTACGGCGGGCAGTCGATGAAGATGATCGACGGGTGCGAGTCCGCCGTGGGCTGAATCATCTGCTGGGCTCGCGGGCTGCGATGGCCGTGCGGCATTCGGCTCGAGCCAAAGCCAAAGTGTCGCGAGTGTGCGTCCGACGGATACAGTGGCGATGGAGAGCCTGCGGGCGTGGAGTTGCAGCTCCCGTCGGCGTTGCTGGGCCTCGAGTGGTGGTAGGAGAGACCGTGGATCGTGAACCGGCGACGGGTCTTGGTCTGGTATGAAATGCGTCGCTGCTCCTCCTCAGCTGCGATCGCAGCAGAAGCGTCAAGCTCAAGCTGCGTCGACCCGCCGAGGCCGATGAATGCTCGGAAACCGGAGCCCTGCGAGTGAGATCGTCGGGATCGCTGGGTCACGGGCTTGGACCGCTTGGCTTTCTGCTTGGTGGCGACGGTCTCCGTAGACGATCGCGTGACGTCGTCCTCCTCTGTGCTGTTGCGTCGGTGGAACCACTTGAGCGGCATGGCTGTTGTTGTTGTAGTTGAGACTTGCGGTCGAGTCGACCAGTTGGGGAATGAGAGCTCGTCGTCGTGCACGAGTTGCCCCGAGTTTCTATGGCGCTCCCCATCGAGCGGGCAAAGCTTATTCTTCGCCGAGGGGCAGCGAACCGTCCAGATAATTGCCGCGCTTTGCTCGGAAGCTCGTCAGCCACACGGGGTTCACGCAAGCTTTGCTGGCGTGGCTTTCGCTTGTCGCGGCTGTTTCCGCTTGTTGGCGTTTCGACGGCAAATTTCGCCCCGAAACGAGCTCGATTTTCTCCCTTCTACCGCTGCTCTACTACCAGCAAGCGATGGTAGAACGCTCAAAGCCCGAATTTCCGAGGTGGATTTTAGAACGAAAACCAGATCGAGCAGGTCTAGTTTTTTCGGCCAAGTTCATGTGTATCCGTGCGTGAGTCGCTCGAAAAGAGAGCCGAGTGCGTGCATCGCGGCCTCACGACGCAGACGGCAGCTCATCAAGACGAAAGTCACTAGTGGAAAGCCCCACCGAGCCCTTTTTGCACGGCTTTCGCTGGATCTCCGCTTCAACCTGGACGTGCTGTGCTCGACATGGCTACGCCGGCCACGTGCTCGCTGGACGTCCACTTCCAAGCGCGGCCAGCGTAGCGCTCGCATTACGAGGCCGACCACCAATGAAGCTCGAGTCAAGCGTCAACGTGGAGGCCTGGATATCCATGATAGTGATCGAGCGCCAGACCCGAGCTGGCCCGACGCACCTGACTCGCTCGCTTCGGAGAGCGACAACGCGCCATCGATATTCTTTGGCGACCGAGCCGCGAAAGAAGCTGCCGAGCACGACCACTCTGTCTCTCTCTTCATCGACAGCGAACCCACGCAGCGACGCCATGTTCACCCGTGCGCCACCGAGTCTTGGTCGAACTGTCGAGCTGCACATCGACCATTGCCTTCGGCGCTTGACAAGGCATGCCACGAAGCCGAAGTTCGAAGATGAGAACGCAGCAGAGCAGAGCCGAAGCTGATGCACTCGATGCACATGCGGGAAAGCTGCTCGGCCTAAGATGGAGGGCGACGGCCAGCAGTGCACTTGGCGGCCAGCAGTGGAATAAGACAGGTTTGAGTCAGGCGGGATCTGTACCGCTGGAACCTCAGCGAGCTAATGCTCTGCCTGTCTTCGCTGCGATGGGCTCCTGCCTCGAGAGATGACTCGCACGACCGCGCTTCGTTGTGCGTTTTCCTGGCCGCGGCCCTTGTCCTCGGCACCGCTGTTTCACATTGCCGCAAGGCCATAAGGCAATGCAGATGCTAGACGTAAGCCCGGAGTTCCCCCACGGCTGTCCTACCGGTACCGGCATCGACGGCACCAAACCTGTCTTGTCCTCGTGGATTTAGCAGTTGAACGGCAGCCCATGGCCACTTGTGCCTTTCAACGACACTGCTGTTTCGCCGACCCGTACTGCGCTTATTGATTCTTGGCTAGTCGATCTGTTTCGAAGGCTTGTCGTCTTGCGAAAGCAGTGAGCGGACTCAATAGCAGGCTGGCTACCTATCCTTATGTGAAGGAGAGCGCTATCAGATCGTCGAAGTGCCTTGGTAGCATCGACACCTGGCAGTCACAGAGTCAGATCACCCACAACGACGTTGAAGTGCTTTTCCCTCTCGTTAATACTCTCGTTAATATCTTCCACTCTGAACTCCGTTGTAGCACTATAGCAGGATCTCTACATGCGCCGACCGAGTAGGAGCTCGCTACAGGTAGCCTTGAAGGTAGTGCTCATTGGCATGACTCGAGCTGAAAGCCTGAAAGCCACGAAAGCTCGTCCAGCCAAAACTGGACGGCTCCGACTGGGCCACAGCATTTATATGAGCTCGTGCTTGTCTTCTAGAAATCCGTTACCCCGGCACAAAGGATGAGGACGCTGCTTGCAACCGATGATTTGCGCCTCAATTCAAGAATCTGTAGAGCGACAACTCTGATGTCTCAAGCGAAAGCGCTTGCTCTCGCTACCTTCTCGTTTTTTACTTCCAAGGCAGGAAAGCCACCGGCCTCTTCCTTTGCAGAGAGTTCTTATACCTGCAGCCGACCGGTGCTGGCCCAACCACTGCTGTCCATACAGCCAAGGAACTCATAGCGGCCGATGTTTGCCCGCCATTTCAGGCACTGGTCTCAAATCGAACCGTTACAAGAATCGAAGAATAAGTGAAGGGCCTTCAACATCGATCTTTCGTCCCCTACCATCAATTTTTGCAGTCTATGAATCCTCAGGATACTTTCATCTTACTCTTTTCAAGACGGCCGTGTTTGTAAATATCGCCTCCCACAGGATATCAAATCCTGCATTTCAAGTCCAACGAATCCGGCGCCAACAGCTCTCGCCCGATGCCTCATTGTCCAGCGTGCCAACGAACAATTCACTCGACAATTCGCTCCTGAGTAGTCCAAGGGCAAGGCCATCGATATGCGTCGGCGCAGTGTTCGTCTCCACCTCGTCGAAAGCTCGAAAGCTTCTTCAACTGAGACCGAGTCGACCCCAAGCGCGTGGACCGATGGGGAACCCCCGGCTCCACCACTTCCAATGTCTATCGCTC
>JAABLK010000145.1:0-52247 GCA_012295415.1 Phytophthora chlamydospora | reverse complement strand
GTGCCTCCGCTCTTTCTCGCTGAACACGCAGAGATCGCCCGAGAACTTCTCGTTCACGGCGCCGATCCACTGGTGATCCCGGATCCTGGATTCATGAACACCATGACGCCGCTGCAGCTCGCGTACGTTCGAGGCAACTACGCGGTGGCTCAAGAGCTCGAAGAGTGGGGAGGAGACGTGGCGCTCACGCCGTTCCATCTCGCCGCTGCACGCAACAACGTATTGGCTGTACGAAAGTTCATCGCGAGGAAGACAGACGTCGACTGTCTCGGAGAAATGGGCTACGTGGGTCTCAATCGACGCACGCCGCTGCATTGGGCGGCCGTCAGCGGCTCGACGGAGACGGTGGATGCACTACTGAAGGCGGGAGCCGATCCCAACTTCCAAGACGCACGGGGGCGATCGCCTCTGCATTGGGCCGCAAGACTCAACAAGCTGGAGGTGGTGCGCTCGCTGCTTCGAGCTGGGGCCGAGCCCAACTTGGCGGACGGAGAGTTCATGACGCCGCTCATGTGTGCGGCCTCGGCGTTGGACGTGTCTCGCGAACTCTTCAGCGAGTTAACTGCATCGGGCGGAGACATCGGCTACCAGCTGCCCACCACAGGCGACACCGCGCTGCACGTCGCTGTTCGAGAAGAGAACGAGGCGTCGGCGCTCGCCGCACTGGCAAGTGGCGGAGACCTCATGCGCATGAACCACGAAGGTCTGCGTCCTCTCGACTGCACCGCATCGACGAGGCTGTTGTTTGAGCTCAAACGCGCCGCCGGCCAGCGAGACGTCATGATCAGCTACACGCACTCGCACCTCGAGTTCGCTCGGAAGCTGCGGCAGTCGCTAGAAGAGGCCAACGTGACGACGTGGCTCGACCTGATGGACCCGAGCGGAATCGGTGGCGGAGCTGTGTGGCGAGAAGAGATCGCTCGAGGCATCACGAACGCGTCTCTGGTGCTCTGCGTTCTGACGGAAGACTACGCGGCGTCCGAGTGGTGCTTGAAGGAGTTGGCTCTGGCCAAGCAGATGGGCACCCCCATCCTGGCCGTCTCCACGGAGGGCGCCATCGTGGACGCGAACTTGCAGGTTTACTTGTACACGCGTCAGATCATCCCGTTCGAGCCGGCGATCGTGGGGCTTCGACAGGATGACGGGCGGATAGAGTACGAGTACGAGGAGAGCAGGTATCGGTCCCAGGTAAACCTGCTGCTGGACGGCGTGCGGGACGAGGTGGAGAAGCGCAGATACTTCGCCAAGCTGAAGAACGTGGCGAGCAGCCGCAATCTCGACCGCGACGGAGACAAGGAGGAAGGGGGGTCAGCGTTGAGCAACCGAGGAACGATGCTGCAGACGCTGGGCGAAGCTCGCTTCTCGCAACGAACGGAGTCGGAAGAACTCGCCAGTTCGTCCAGCCCAAGCGATCTCCAAGACGGTCAGTTCGTCTTTATCTCTCATGGCGACAAGCACGTGAACTTCGTCCAGCGTTTAACGTCGCAGCTATCGGAAGCGGGGGTTGCCTGCTACAGCGATCGGAGCATTGCTGGACAGGACTTCTACACACGAATCCAGGTGGCACAAGAAACGATTCTGCGCTGTTCTTGCTTGGTGGTGCTGATATCAAGACAGACCATGAGCAACGAGCTGGTGAGGGACCAGTTGGCGTTCGCTGAGGATAAAGGGCGGCCGATCATCCCTGTGGTGCTCAATGACTTGGACCCGGGGCTGGACAAGCGGTACACTCTGGTGCGCAGCGAGCTGTTCCACTTCATGGCGAACGGGATGAGCTTCAAAACGAGTTTTGAGCGCTTGGTAGGTGCGTTGCGGGAACGGTGCAATGAAAACCAAGAAGAAGGAAGCTACGGATCAATCACAGGAAGTGAAGCAGAGCAAACGCGCAACTTGGACTCCATCGAGGGGCTAGAAGACAACCGCTTAGACTGGTCAAGTACCCGAATACGAATGTAGATAAATTACGAAAAATATGAAACACCGACAGGTAGAAAAGTTCATACTTCAGTATTATTTTTTCAGTTTTTCTCCAGTATTAAACATTCCGGTGAGATAAGCGCGTGTTCAAGCACCACCGCCGCATCTTTCATACTACCGAGCACCCGAGCCAGTACCGTGATCCAGTCTATCGTGACTTCCAAGCGCACAACTCGACCGCTTTCTTCGTCAAAGTGGAACTTCATCGAGCAGTTGAACTCGAGACGCTGGCCCAGCAAACGTTGCTGGTCGTAGTCGCTCGTCAAGTAAGGGAACACGTTCTGCACCGAAAGCTCCGAGATCGTCAGGCTCACGCTCGCCGTGGCCTCCATGACTCCAAGAGCGATGGCTTCGACCCGCCGAAGCTGAATATTTGGGTCGGCGAAGAACTGCGAGTACCGTCGAAGCTGCTCAATCGCTGCACCAACGCCGCGGAGGCTGCCTAGGGCGACGTCGTGCACAAATGAGCTCTCCAGGATAGCCAAGACCTGGCGAACCTCCTTGTGGTTCTTCATCTCCTGCACAGTCGTCATGCGCCATGGAGATCGAAACCCGCTTTCGACAAGGCGGAAGACCTCCGCTACAATTGACCACGGACTTTGGTTGCTCCTCTCACGGGAGGACAGATCCTGATACCTGCGCTTCAGGTTCCCGACCTCCTGGCGAAATTGCTTCACACTCTCTTCAAGAAGAAGCTGGCGCTCTCGCTGTTTGTTTCGGTACCGTGCTTGGTTGGCACGGCACTGTTGACGTCGAACCGGGGTCTTGTAGTAGTCGGACAGCCTGCGCTTGCCGCTTGCTTTGGCTTTGTGCGGCGTTGGGTCGATCGTTCGAGAGATCACGGACGAGTTTTTCGGCATTGTTGGTTGATGTCCATGGGCGGCCGTTGATTCCTCGCTGCAGGAGGATTGGGTCTCCGACTGGTAGCGGTCGAAGGAAACACGAGGAAGCACAAGGCCGACGAGTTTGTCGCCGAAGTGGGCGGAGGGGTTTCCAAACAGACTTGCCATTTCGGTCGAAGATTTGATTGTGAGCGGATGGCTTCGAAGGCAGGTCTGGGCTGTAGCAAGCAGACCGCAAGGGTACAGCCCGACTACGGCACGTTTACGAGACGTCCGTAATGCTGTCACGCTGATGATTGCGATCGTAAACGTCCGTGCCAGCCGGATCACTTCATCTGAGCTTCCTGATCTCGATGTGTTTGGCCATCGTGGTTCGTGGCTTCGAAGACAAAATAGTTGGTGCGCAATGGTCATCTTTCGATCGTACCATAAGCATGAAGGTTCACTCAAGTATGAAAGATTTCATTCATTATTGCTGCACCTTGTTCAGGTTCCCTAGCACCACCATCAAAGCTGCCAAAAATTCTGGCTTCCAAGCGTGCGACTCGGCCGGCCTCACTGTCGAACGGGAACGTCATCGAGCACTTGCACTGTAGCTGCCGACTCAAGAGTTCCTCGCGCAACGACCGCCATCAACCTTTAGTTTTGACTGCTGACAGATGCGGGAATACATGCCGTAGTGTACTCCGCCACGGTCACATTTAAGCCTCGCCGTAGCAGCTATTACGCCGGGAGAAAGCGCCTCGACACGTTGGCATTGCAGATGCGGGCTCCCGAAATACACCGAGTAGCGCCGCAACTGTGCCATCAGTGCACTCACCGCTGATACCTCCAGAGCCACGTGGGGCATGAAAGACGAATGCAGACATGCCACATTGTAGACTGGAAGCTCAATTTGCCACGAGTTCAGAATATCCGTAAGCTCTACTCGCTCGCAAGCTGCGCCGTATTTCCGATCGGTCTCCCAACGGTGTTGACATTGACTTGCTGTCGAAGTGCGGACGCTCGGGGCGCGTGCGTGTATCCCTTACTGGCCCTATGGGCAGAGTATTGCAACTACGTCGGTGAATCTTCATGTGGGCTGCTTGACTGTGGTCGTAAGCGCAAAATTCAGTCGTCATCTACCCGCGCAGCCTCCCTCAGTCGCGATCGACCTTCTTACATTTACTTTTTCACCAAAAATATATTGCAATTACTGAGCACTGGAGCTAATAGTGCTCTCCGGTGAAATACGTGCGTGTTCCAGCACTTCTGCCACGTCCGCCAGGCTTCCTAGTACTCGAAGCAGAGCCTTAAAGAGGTCGATGCTGGTCTCCAAGCGCGCCACTCTAGTGGTCTCGTCGTCGAAGAGAAACCGCATCGAGCAGCTCAAATGGAGACGCTTACCAAGAAGGCAGTTGTATAACGAATGGCCCTGTTCGTTGTTCGGCTTCGCAAGGTGCGGGAACACACGCTTCAATGTGAGTTCCGTCACTGTCATGCTGAAAGTCGCTTTGGCCGCCATGACTCCAGGTGCCACAGACTCGATCAGTTGTAGCTGTAGCCTGGGCTCTCCAAAGTACTGCGAGTAGCATCGAAGCTGCTCCACCATTGCATCAGCCCCCTGTAGATTCCCCATTGCAGCATCGTGCGCGAATGGCCTCTCCAGGATAGCAAAGACCTGTCGAGTCGCATCGTGGTTCTTCATCTCCTGGAAGCTTGCCATGCGCCACGGAGACCGGAAGCTGGTTTCGAGGAGGCGAAAGAACTCAGCCACGACCAGCCACGGGCTCTGGTTGCTCCTCTCCTGGGATGACAGGTCTCGATGCCTGCGCTTCAAGCTGCCGACCTCCTGCTGGAGCTGCTCCAAGCTATTCTCAAGCTGCAGTTGCGCGTTGCGTTGACGATTGCGGTAGCGCGCTTGGTTAGCTCGGCACTGCTGGCGACGCACCGCTTTACTGTCGGAGCTGGACGGTTTGCGTTTGTTAGATGACTTTGAGCTTGAACGCACTGCGTCAGTAGTCGACGATTCCGTGCCAGATAGGGATGGAAGAGCCCCAGTGACAATGTTCGCAGTTTGACGGTCGTCTCGAATGGTGCGCGGGGCGAGCGGAGAGATCTTGGGCATGTCATTGAAGATGGCTGGTATTGTGCTGGCGAGTGCGACGTGGTGTCGAAGTTCCGGGAGTCGTGGAAGCGCGTGACCGACGAGGTTGTCGCCGAAGTGCGCTGTTAGGTTCCCGAGGAGACTTGCCATGGCGAACGATGAATCGATAATGCGTGGTGGGCTGCATGGAGCCTGCTGTGGGAGGCAGCGGCTTACGCCATTTGCGAGGGCTCGTAAACGCACTTGATCGTAAACTCACCAGCTGCCAGACTCTCTCTCGCGTGTTGCAGTCGAGTCTCGATCACATCAGGGATTACGAAGAGCAGATCCTGTTCGTCCCGAGTGACTAACTCCGGTCACACTTCCTTCGTCGAGCGAGTATCCCAGAGAAAACTGCACACGCCGCGGAGACCACTTCCTCTTTTGGTGCACGCGGTTGCTATCGAGACTCAATGCACAGGGTGATAGCTTTCGACGCTCCTCGACTCCGGACAAGCCCCTCAGCGTGACCAACTCGATGTGGACACGACACGACGCTCACAAACACCGCATTGATGACGAGGCACGCTTGACAAAGCACAGCTGTATTTCCTGCAGGAAGGATTTAGGTAAGCTGGGAAAGACAGATTCGCCATTCCCTGTACAGCCTGTACAGGGAATGTACTACAGGCCTGTGGTTCAGGGTGTCGATTGTTGGACGGTGATGATCACTCGTTCTGACGGATTCATTGGCGCCAGCAGCGCGTTTGCAACGTCCTCGGCGCGACCGAGCATGCGGAGCAAGGCGCGAATCAAGTCGGTGTTGATCTCCAATCGCGCTACTCGCCCATCGACCTCATCGAACAGGAACACTGTCGAGCAGGTAAGGTCAAGCCGCTGGCCAAGTAGGCGCTCGCAGAGCACTCGATGCTCGTCCTCCAAGCCTTGGCGTCTCGTTCTCATCAGATTCGGAAACACATTTCGCAGCGTGAGCTTAGTCACGGTCGCACGCAGAGTTGAAGTCGCCATCATGATACCAGGAGCTATCGCCTCGATTCGCTGGAGTTGCAACTCGGGCTCGCCAAAGTTCAACGCATAGCGTCGAAGCTGCTCCACCAGCGCGTCGACTCCGAATGAATCGCCCATCGATACGTCGGGCGAGACGTGCTCTCTCAGCAACGCTAGCGTGTGCCACGAGTTCTCCATGTCTGCAAAGTCCAGCATTCGCCAGGGAGACCGAAGACTATCATCCACGAGGCGAAACACCTCAGAGACGATGGTCCACGGGTTCCGCTTGGGCTTTCCATCGGGCCTTATACTTTCGTAGCCTCGTTTCAAGCGCTCGACGTCCTCGCGTAGTTGTTGCACGCTCGCCTCTATCTGCTGGTGCCGATTGCGTTGACGAACTCGGTAGCGCGCTTGGTTAGCCTTGCACTGTTCGCGCCGACTGAGGCCGCAGGGATTGCGCGTCGTCTTCTTGGTGGTATGAAGGCGCTTCGTTGGGTTTGGCTGCACAGGCGATAGCACTGGGGTCGCTTCGACTGAGTATGGAGGCTTGCTTGACGAGGCTTCGGTCGGGTCACTGGATATGCTTGCTGGGTCGCCCACGCTCCCTTTGTCGCGCAAGCTCTGTCCGCCTTGAGTATCGATGTGAGGTCGTGCTTCGGGTGCGCGTGGAACCACGTGCCGAAAGAGGTTGTCGCTCAGGATCTTGTGTCGAGGGTCGGCGAGGAGGAACGGCGTGTCGGAGACGAAAGCCATCAGGGAGGTCTTCGTTGCGAGGTGCGCTTATGTGCTCGGAAGGCGATATGTTGGCCGTGATGGAATACCAGCCAAAGTGTCTTCTTCGCAATCGCGGCAAGTGATGACCACCGTGCTAAGTACAATCCCCCAACATCGATGGCTCGGGCAGCAACGCGGCTCTCAACACCTTCAACGATTACCATCATAACGAGCAAGTTCTTGCTCTGACCTGCACACACGCTGTGGCCGCAAGAAGAACTACTCATTGAGCCACGATGACAAACACGCCTGATGATTAAATATCGATACGAGTGCAAGTTACTCTCGCCTGCAATATGCTTTCCCCCCCACTTGCTCGCGGGCACTGGTGATGACACACTCCGACGTGATGGGAGCGTGCTCCAGCACGGCCACCACGTCCTTGAGATTCCCAAGAAGCCGAAGCAACGGCGTCGTCAAGTCAATGTTGGTCTCCAACCGCACCACGCGGTCGCTGTCCTCGTCGAAGAGGAAGTTCAAGGAGCAATTGCACTCGAGCCGCTGGCCGAGTAGCCGCTGGTATAACAACTTCGTGTCGTCGTCCTCCGCGTGGTTTTCAGCGCTGGGCTCCTCGAGGTGGGGAAACGCGTGCCGCAGCGCAAACTCCGTCAAGGTCACACTCAGCTTGGCCCGAGCGGACATGACATTTGGAGCCAAGGTCTCGATCCGCTGGAGATGCAAGCTCGGGTTGCCAAAGCGCTGCGAGTAGAGTTGCAGCTGCTCCATCAGGCGGTCCACGCCGACCAGGTCCCCCATGGCCGCATCGTGCGCGAAGCAGCGCTCGAGGACGGCCAGAATCTGCCGCGTCTCCATGTGGCTCTTCATCTCCCGCACGCTCGCCATTCGCCAGGGCGAGCGGAAGCTGCTCTCGAGCAGGCGAAAGACCTCGGCCACGATGCTCCACGGGCTCTGGTTGCTCCGCTTCTGGGACGACAGGTCCCGGAAGCGGTTCTTTAGAGTCTCGAGCTCCTTGTGGAGCTGCTGGACGTTGTGTTCAAGCTGCAGCTGTGCGTTGCGCTGCTTGTCTCGGTATCGGGCCTGGTTGGCACGACACTGCTCGCGTCGGCGGAGCTTACTGGTGTCCACGCGCTTGGTTGTCCCCTTGAGCTTGTCTGGGCTCGGGTTCATCCCGTCCGTGACGCTTCTTGGCGCCGGCGGCGTTTTGCCTCCTGGGTGCAATGCCGTCGCTCTAGCTTCGGCTGCGGTTGTGAGGTGAAGCAGTGCGGCCGAAGCCTCCCCAGTCTCTCTATACTCGTCGTGGGAGGACCTGGGTGCGGTGCCGTGTGCCTTCACGGCCGCTTGGAAGGGCGTTCTGAGCCCGGCGACGTCGCGGTGGCGGCCTACGGGTGCCCTGGGGAGCACGAGCCCCACGAGGCTGTCGCTTAGTAGGCTCGGCGCGAGCGGGTGGCGGTCCATGGCTCCTTTGGCTTGGTGCAGCTGGAGACTTGCGACTTGTCGGTTGGCCGGCGAATTTCGTTCTGCGAGTATCACGTGGCGTTGAGGAGTGCGTGGATGAGAGAGAAATCGACCACGCTCTCTGCACAAACTTGTGCGTAACGGACAGGTACGGAACTCGCTTTGCCGACTGTGACTAAACGTGACCAAGCCCACAACGAGCGCTGCAGCTAGCAAGTTGCAGCCAGCGCTCACAAGATCAGAACTCGCCTCGAGCGTGGGGCATCGTTTTCTTATGTGTTATGACAAA
Organism: Phytophthora chlamydospora; assembly: GCA_012295415.1. Classification (NCBI taxonomy): domain Eukaryota; phylum Oomycota; class Peronosporomycetes; order Peronosporales; family Peronosporaceae; genus Phytophthora; species Phytophthora chlamydospora. The sequence goes on along the minus strand of JAABLK010000145.1, from coordinate 43,876 downwards.
GCCCAATACTACAAAAAACTACAAAATCTAGGATCTAGGATACACTACAGTGAAGATCCATTTCGGTCTCTCTATCCAGCTGTTGTTTTCTAAGGCAGTTCCATAATCTCCCAAACCGCATAATCGAGCACAGGATAACATGTACGAGATCTACTTGCAAATTGCCACCGGCCCTACATGTACCGGTAACACCACGCAGCAGCAGACATCGAGAGCACTCGACGAGACCGGGAGGGCAAGCCGTGCCAAGCTAACCGACCGACTGGATGGGTGGCTGAGCCGCCGTATCACGCCGCGTGATTCACGCATGGGTGGTGTTATTGGCTGCGAGCCCACTCGATTACGCGGTGTTTGCGAAGCCGCGTAAGCGTAAGCCGCCGCATCTCGATTGCCTTGCCTTCGTGGTGCAGCTGCTCCACGCTTTTGGCTGGCCGACACTGCTGTCGTCGAGTTCGCTTGGATAGTTTCCCGACGATCTGAGTTTATGAAGCGCCTTTGCGTCGTTCGACCTGGCATCGGGGGTCGTCGCCTTGCGCCCGCTCTCGTCAAACGCTTGGCATCGAGACTCGTCAAGATAATACCAGCGAGCGGAGCAAGCGATTTAGTGCTCTTGCCAGCAGCGAGCCGAGGGAGAAAACTTCCCTTCATTGTGTCGCGCGGCTGCAGCGCAGCCAGAAATGATATCGCAGCCTCGACGCTTTCGTGGCGAATGCGCTCCACGGCGGTCGACCACGCAGAAATATGTGCGGGTGTGAGGATTTGATTTTCTGCCGACCCTTTTCATGGGGCTTTGAGCTTGGCAAGCGCGAATGCCTCAAGGCGTTTCTCGGTCGATAACATCTTTGAATTTGACAACTGGCTATGGGTCTTCAGAGCTGGCATTTCCGTAACATGCCTCTGCTGCGTCCTCTACGTTGCCCAGCGCTCGAAAGAGCGCCGGAATCAAGTCGATTCGCGGCTCCAGTCGCGCCACGCGGCCATTTTCATTGTCGAACAGGAAGTCGACCGAGATGCTGCAGTTGAGGTGCTGGCCCAGAAGACGTTCGCGCAGCGACGGGTGGACATCGTATTTGCTGGTTGGTTCCGAGTCCGAGAGATGCGGAAACGCATGACGCAGCACGAGCTCCGACACTGTCACATGCAGCCTCGCTTGGGCGGTGATCACGTTAGGAGATAGTTCCTCCACTCGCTGCAGCTGAAGGCGCGAGTCTCCAAATTGAAGCGAATAGTGCCGCCACTGCGTTATCAGTGCGTCGATCCCGCTGAGGTCACCCATCGCCACATCAGATGTGAACGCCGTCTGAAAAAACTCTACGCTCCTTCGCGTCTCACTGCCGTTCTGCGTGTCCTCTTCGTTTTCCAGGTTCCACGGGGAGCGAAAGCTCTTCTGAACGATGCGAAACACTTCTGCCACGATAGTCCAGGGGCTCTGATCGGTTTTCTCTGCAAGCAAGACGTTCTGGAGCTGGCATTTCAAGTGATCAAGCTCTTGCCGTAGCTGCAGCACACTCTTCTCCAGCTGCCACTGCATGTTGCGCTGCTTGTTGCGGTAGCGTGCCTGATTGGTGCGGCATTGCTCGCGCCGGATCTCGGACTTCAGATCGCGGTCCTCCCTGTCTTGATCTGCTCTCGGTTTCAGCAACCGAGCATGAGACCTGGATACGCCATGAGCTTGCATGTGCGGCGTCGGATTGTCGGATCGCGACCTCTTCTTGGACGCAGCTCTGGTTTGGGCCTCCGTGAGCGACAGCAGCGCCGCTGTTGCCTCTCCGTTGTTGTCGTATGCCGAGTAGCTCTGTCCATCAAGCTTGGACGCGGGCGAGGCTGCACGCTCAGCATCACTGGCGAAGTTGGCGCTGTGCCAGCCACTCGCGTGGGCGCGAGGAAGCACGAGACCGACTAAGCCGTCGCTTAGTTTGGCTCTGGCTTGCTCGAAGCGGTGGAGGCGTGGCACAGGAGTCTCGAACCGGCTTGTCATCGTGTGTGGAGATTGAGTTGTGAGCGTGAAAGGCAGCGCCACGATTCAAGACGCGACGCGAGAGGCCGGAGCTCGTAAACCTTTGGCACGGTAATCACTGGCATTGTGACAAATCAATCGCCTACATATATGGTCTGCACGCGGTTGGTATCACGCACCGAGTTCGTAGATAGAGAACGCCAGCACTGTGTGAGCAAGCGAAAACGTCGTCGATTGTCGGCTCCAGGACACCCCCCGTGGACTAGAACGCTTGCTGCACTCGCGTCTGGCAACAAACGGCGGGGCACCACCAGCTCGAACACATCAGTGTCATGCCGCCATGTAGAAGTTCGTGTCATTCGCTCTGATGGTGAAATCGGCGACCCCATGCATCCTCCACTCATCCATGGATAGAGGAGAATTGGAACTGCTCAAAAGGCAACAAGATTATGAGTGCCGAAGATTATGGTGCACTGACCGGGGGTGCAGCCTCGCCGTGCAGCTTCTACCTGTTAATAGCAGCAGACTTGCCATGCAGCGTGGGGCAGGCTTTCCGTCGGGGTGGATTCTGATGGTTGTGCACTTCAGTGCTCGAACAGCAAATAGAGTGTGCAAAAGCTTCCTCTCGCGATGTCTGCCGTAGCAGCTGCAACGGTGTTGGCGATGATGCACGGCAATGTGGGCAGGGACAAAGGAGGACACGACGCTCTCGTCACTCACTACCCCCGTTACCTGTAGACGAGCGTTGTCGTGCTAAAACCCCGCTCGTTAGGACCGATTGCATACTAGTACTACTAGTCAGCAGTCGAAGCTTGAAGCAGCAGCGGTATGTTTTCCACAGAAGACGTATGTCTGTATACCTCGTTGATGTCTTCAACTCAATTATAGTGCCCGTCCGCCTCGAGGTCGAACTTCTTGATCATATGAACCATGTTGTCGGTTATATCGCTGTAGGTGGCATGCACGCCACCGGGAATGCAACGTGAACGGCATGATCAACTTGCTCGTCCCGAAGCCACCGCTGTGTGCAATAGCACGTTCATATTTGGCGTTTGTGCGTGAAGGTGGCGTTCAGAATACAGCTTGACATGCCACCTGTTTAGTAAGGTATCATCAGTTTGGTAATCCTTACCTGTAAGAGCTTTTTTGCTCTTACAAATAGGAAATGATGCAAGATATAGGTCTATAGCCAAGTGCTTTAAAATTGCCTGTTAGCCGAAGCGGAGTGATTACTGTGGAAGCATTTGCTGAACAAACCAATCTTTTGTACAGCCTTGGGCTTCTACCTGCTTTGCGTTTCCTCCCTGCAGCAACGAGAGCAACGAGAGCAACTCAGACGTTCTTTTTCCTTCCTTGTGGCAGGTAACCTGCCACCGCAGACAGCAAGTCTCCTCGACGAAGGCTCACTGATTCGTCGTCGGCAGCTCACTGGAAGAGCAGCTCGGCGTTCTTGATGAAGAGGATGTTCTCTTCAGTGTTCTTGAGCACCGTATCGCAGGTGCGGAACTTAGACCACAGGGCATCGGAGACCCTCTGCGCAGAGGGCGGCGCAAGTCTGCGGGGCGGGTGATTCTCGCAGGCCTCCCAAAAATAGCATTGGTGTGGCAATTATTGCAATATTTTTACAGCAATAATATATTTTGTAACACCCGATTCTATGTCAATAGTTTACCGGTCTACCAGTTCCCATATCAGTAATCTATTGCAGCCAACAATTCAACCCTGGTAGCTCAGCAGGAGACGGTTGGTGCGGAAGTCTGCGAAGCATGCTGTGGAGATTGCATCTCACTTTTCAATTCACCTCAACACTCCGACCACTTCAGCCCAATGGTTTTCGTTTCCCGCCCTTGCGCCCCTTTCACTCCCGCCCTTCATCAATCAGCAAGTTGCCGACTTCTACTTCCGGCCGTGCCGCGACGAGTACGACGAGGTGATTCTCTAGTACTACTGTTGTCGCTGCTGCTCGGTCCGGAAGCGTGTTACCGGTACCGGCTTCACCAACCTGATGCATCATGTTCGTCGCGAGCATCCAGCTTTCGAGGAGGAGCTACTTGCTGCCACGCCTGGAGAGATGGGGTCGGTTGCGCACTGTGTCCGCCACACCACTCAAAGCGTGTTGGCTGGCTGGAGTGGATCGTCCACTGCAACGTACCGCTTTCTTTTTTGCGAAAGCAAGTTGGCTCGACTGTATGATAATGCTACTCTATTCACTTTACATGACTGACTGACTAGCATCCTCTGATTAAAATGCCCATTAGGTACACGAACTTGAAGCCAATCTATGTAGAGACGCTAACGCGCAACATGGAGGGTGTGACGCGCGCGGTCGAGCGTTCAATCGCAGAAGAAATGCCTGAACGCTTCGGGCTCACCCTGGACAGTTGGACCCATGCCTCTGAGCATTACCTTGCCGTTTTTGCATGGTACGAGGTTGAACATGTAGTGAAGAGTCCTCTGTTCTATATGGCCCGACTCGCTAATGACGAGGATAATGATCACTCTTCCGATACCCACCGAGTCTGTCTGGGGGCCATGCTCCTACGTGACTTTGGCAAGCGCCTGGAGCAATTCCCCTTCTTCGTGGGAGACACCTGCTGCGTGAATCGTCGCCTAGCGACGCTTATGGATGTCCCGCTTGTCGGATGCGCCAGTCATAGGCTTAATTTGGCTGTAACCGAAAGGCTCAGCGAGTGTGCAGACGATTTCGACCTCGTTCAAGCCCTCATGCTCAAGCTTCGAACGCTGAATCACCCAGCAAAACTCCGGTAAGCACTTGGACATTTTGTATTTATTTAACACATGCTGGCGCTAACCATGTATTTCAACAAACTTTTGTGGTCATAATTTTAAAAAGGACCTCTGACCAATCGTACACCAGCACACGAGGTGGGGGTCCACTTTCGCGATGCGGAGCCGACACTTTGAGCTCCTGCCATTTATCGACGCCGACGATCTCGCGGATTCGCTGTTGTCGCCCCCAGCCAAGCGACGGCTGCGTGGGCTCCTTGGCGAGCTAAAGGACGTGGAGGCGGTCTCGAAGGCGCTATAAGGAGATCACGTCACCCTCCTTGACGCCTGCACGTGGTTCGACAGTCTCATCGCAGCCAGGGCATCTTACACGCGCTATCGGGGTGAGTTGGAGCTAAAGCAATTAGGCCGGAGTGAATTTTATTGTATTATGTTTTGTATTGTGATATTGGCACCGCGAGCTGCCATCTAGAGCCCCCACTTTGAGGTCGCATGTGTGCGAGCGCTCAAGGGCCAGACGGAGCGCTTGACCAGCTCTGAGAAGGCGTATGTGCAATGGAGAAGCACGGGTCGGAGATGTGGGTTCACTCGCACCCATTGGCGCGCGTTGAAGTTTGCAGTGCGTGAAACAGGACTGCATTTCCATTGTTCTCGGAGTGTTCTCTGCGGCGACGGTAAACGATTATCAACGAGTTAGAAGCCAATGGCCTCAAAGCAGTCTACTGACTCTGCTTGCTTTTCGGTCAGTCAATACAGCCCTTCAGCAGATGAATTCGCTCTTGAACCGCACGAAATCTCTGATTTCCACATCTGTCGTGATGCGTTAGGTAGGCCACCAGCGCAATGAACCCGTGGACTTCCATCGACTTGGGTTCATCCTTCTTAGCAGGAATGCGTTTCGCCAACTCCTGCAGCTCCTCTGTGATTGGATGACATCTTCAGTGACAGTTGTGTTTACATGTGGAGGTGGTGTTTGACGAAGAAAACCGGTGGTGCGGTGAAGAGCACGCATTTGTTGGGATCGCCAGCTCCGGTGCATGGTGCTTGAGAACGAAAAATCTCTTCGGTGCGAATTTGCAACTCTAAATGTATGTGGCGTACACAATCGCATTTCATTTTTTCCTGGTGGACAAGAAGAATGGCGGACGTGAAGGTGCGTTGCATTCCTCCTCTTCAGGCACTCAAAAGGGGCTCCTTTCGGCCACGCTCCGTCGCCACTAACATTCACCATTGCTTTTACATGATCCCCTTGAATTGCTCGTTCTCCTGCAGTCTCTGGATCAGCTGAGCGCGGACCTCAGCGTATGATACACGACTTTCGATCTTCAAGTCTCTCTGCAATGGAAAGACCTCACCTACTTGCCTGCCGCTCTCTTGTATCTCTTACAGAACGTGCTGGGCCGCCTGGACACCGCCGAGAAGCGCGTCGCGGCTGAGGCCAAGAAGGTGGACGGTCCCGTGGGCGGCGCCGACCTACGCGAGTACCAGACGCAGCTGCTGCTCAAGCTACGCGCTATTAGAGGTGCGACCACGAACTGTGTGATTTCACACAGCAGAGGCAACAAGATTGACGAGCTTATGCTGTGTATTTGCAGACACGATGAAGAAGGAGGGCTCCTCGCTGGAGCAGCTGCGCAAGGAGCGCGACGAGGCCCGCAGCGAGCGTGACGTCCTGAAGAAGCAGGTGGACAAGCTCAACTACCGCGTGCACCACCTCAAGCAGCACGTGCCGGTGCCGTCGCCCGCCGACATGGAGCTCTAGAGCTCCATATCCACAAGGCCTCAAATTCCCCTCGAAATCGATCGCCCTTCCATCTGTTCCTCATATTTCTTTCTTCCATACAAACGCCAAGTCACTCACTTGCACTTCCGTCTTCGATTCCGCACTCGTCAAAGATGGCCAAGACCGGAGAAGCGGAGTCGGTGACGCTCGACGTAGCGGCCTCACTCGCTCGCACGGCCGCCATGGGCAAGCCACAGCTATCCGAGACTCCCTCCTCCCTCGGTGACGTCGACATGGCGCTGGAGGCCCGTCTCACGGCGCTCTTTAGCGCGGAAGACACTCAAGAAGACGAACCCGCGCTCATTTCCGCCTTCCTGACCGCCCCACGAGCCTCACAAAAACTACTAACGCTCAAATTGCTGGCCAACCCGAACGTGGAGCAATTCCCTGAGCTGCTGCAGCTCCTACTGCGCGTCATGATGGCGGCGCACGCGCGGTCGCACGAGGAGGAGGTTGCAGAGGCTTCTGGCTGCTCGTATGCGCAGAATGTGGCGCAGAGCTGCGTGCTGCGAGAGGAGGAGGGTACCGGAGTCGCCTTCGCGCTTCCTGAGAACTTCCACGCGTGTCTGGCCTTGCGCTACGGCAGCGTCAAGCGCCTTAAGTGCGAGGAGGTCTGGCATGGAGACCACATGGCCTACCGCTGCCGCACGTGCGGCCTGTCGGACTCGAGCTGCATGTGCTTGGCTTGCTTCGATCCGGAAGAGCACGAGGGCCACGACTACCGCGTGTACCGCTGCTCGTCAGGCGGCTGCTGTGACTGCGGCGACCCGCTGGCCTGGAAGCCCGAGGGATTCTGCAAGAAACACAGCGCTGAGAGGAAGAAGGAGACCGATGAGGATGGAAAAGAGAAAAGCAAGATGCACCCGGACGAGGACGCTGTCGTGCACCTGCTGGTGCGAAGCGCCATGGACTTCTGTGTCGACGTGCTGCGAGAGGTGCACGTTTCGTGTCTGAGACCTCGTGGTGGAGGCGAAAACGCAGACTTGTTGTATCCCAGACGCATGCTACCCAGGACGGGCTTGCTGCGCTCAGCGCTGCCCTCGATCGTCAAGGTGCACGTGGACAGACTGCAGCAGACACTGGCGTGGCTGCAGATGCTCTCCATGAGCTGTCTGTACTACCGCAACCTGATTTCCGACATGTTCTTCGAGGAGCTGCCAGCAGGTTTCCAACTGGATGCAGCGGTGACGCAGAGCACGAGGACTGTCGCGGATCCTGCGAGTCTGCCAGTTGAGGAAAGCCCGGTTGAGGCTGCACCGACGAGCGGCGAATCAGACGAAGACGAGGCAGAGGAAGAGGGCAACAGTCATGGCCCCCTGCTGATGCTTGACGTGTTCCTGAAAGCGGGTGTGTTGCTGCCCGTTGAGACGTGCGACGTGCTCGGTGTCCTGTACTTGAAGCTGCTGTTTGACCAGTCGTTCAAGCAAAAGTACACGTGCCACTTTGTGGAATGGTACCCGTACTTCATCGAGCTGTACCTGTCTGCGAGCGATGAGAACAACGACGATGGCATGCGGAACCTGTCACGGTTTATTGACCGCTTATTCTGCCAGCTCTTCCACAGTAATGCACAGTTGCGGGAGCTGGAGACGGTTTTCGCCTCGATCCGACCGACTTTCAACCCAAACGAAACGCGAGGCTTCCGTCGGCGCCGACGCCGGCGCCCGCACCATGCAAATGGTAGTTCTGCACTAGCGAGTGACTCGACACCTTCATCCTGCGTCGAGTGGCTTATGGTGTTCTTGCTAGAGAAGCTCAACGACCTTTTCCGTAGTACGCTTCGGCTAATGACTATCCTGCCGCAGCCGCTGATCGATGGGACTCCAATGGGCGTTTGCAGCACAAGTGGTAGTAGCACATCTACTGTGGGCATAGGAACCGTGCCCGAGGCTCCTCCTGTACTGCGGACGGTCCAAGCAGTGGATTGCGGCCGCAATGTGTTCAAGAAACGGATCTACGCTCGATTGTGCTCGGATCTGCGGACGCTGCTTGTGCATCCACAGATTGCGGCGAAGGTTTTATTACGCTCGTTCCGGTGTATCGGCGGGGACGAGTGTGCCCTGCATGAAGCGTCCGTGTACGCACAACTGATGAAGACTTTTGAACTGCTGCAGCAAATGGATCTGCAAACTCGCCACGTGCATCGACATATCGAGTACGAGTCGCAGAACTGGACATTTGCGTTTGTAGCGGACTACGAGTTGAAGCTTCTCTTGAGTGCGTTCCTGACGGGCGTTCCGGCTTGCTTCTCCCGTGAAGTATGGCAAAGCATTACAACTGGTGATAATAGTTGGAACCAAGGGGCCACGGGTGTGATCACAGGCGGCACCCCGCTCAACCCGTTAGAAGGTGATACGTTCCGACCGCTTGCGCTGGCTCGGGCACTCTTACAACCGGTACGAACTTCGTTGTCGCAGTGGGCGAACCGCAATGGACGACCCGAGTTTGTGTCCGAAGTGGCGGAGTTGGCTGCTGCAGCTGATCCTGGCGAGGTGACGGTGGAAACAGAGACGACTACGATTTCTCAGCTTATGAAGTACTATGAGCAAGGTACAGTTGCTCTGGGTGGTGCCAGCGCAAAAAGTTTTCACTTCCCGCTGCATCACATGTATGCAGCTTTGATTCACGCTCTATGCGGTGTGGTGCGCCCACAAACCATGGAAGACTGGCGTGAATTGCTCGGCATGGGTTCCACCGATGGCGAAAAACGCAAGGACTTGGCATTTTGGTACGGGGTATTGGATCACCCGTTGCGCGTGTTGCTTTTCTCACGAGAGATCAAGGCTGGACTATGGGTACGGAATGGTGGGGTCATGCTGCAGCAGCTGATTCACTATCACTCGAAGCACTGGCGGTACTTTGGTCTCCATTCTGACCTGTTCCTGTGTCAGTTGGGAGCCTGCCTCCTTCCCCATGGGAGCTTCGCGCGTCTCTTCTTCCACCAATTGCCGTTTGGAATCCGAGATTCAACTGTACTGCGTTTGAGAGCTTCAAGCGATATGAGGGCTGACGGAGTTAACGCAGCAGCGAACGCGGATCGAAGCCGTGAACTTCGCCAGGAGTTGGATGTGGTCGAGGAAGCTTTGCGTCTCTTGCTGCAACTTGTGCTGGCTCCTGTCAAACTGGCATCTGCAAGTTCGCCCGAGACAGCGGCTGTGTGGCTCCTCGAGCGTGAGATCATGCATTGGCTCACGCTTGGTCCATTCACGCGTAGCGAGGTGGTTATGCGAACAGACATGAAGCTGGTGGAACAGATCAAGCAGCTTCCGGCGCACGAGTGGGCTGAGTTGGAAGAGGAAGAAATCCTGACCCATGTGCTTGAAAACGTTGGCGTATACGACGATCCGGCTGGCAGCAGCAACGGTTCTCGAAGTGGCAACCTGCTAGGATACGGCCTCAAAATGAGCGGTTCATGGAAGCTGAAGCCCGAGTTGTGGCTACAAGTATCGCCGCTTTTTGAGTGCTTCACGCCATCCGAGGCCCAACAATGCGAACAAAATATCCGCAAGAACCTCCCGAAGCCATCTGACGAAGCAGGTTCTCGTACGACGTCGACAATTTTGCCGATATTGCCGCGACCACAGCACGAAGGCGTGAGCGGCGTCGATATGCACGCGGTGCTTGCTGAGACGATGCTGAACTCGTCGTACACCGCCAGTGTGTTGCTTGTAATTTGTGAGAATTACCGACGCCGAGCAGTAGCCCAAAGTCGCAGTCAGCAGGGAGATGACGACGAACAGGGGAAGGCCAGTTCAGCCACCAACGAAAATCTTTTACTAGCTGCACTGCACTGCCTGTATGTGGCAGTCGAGATGGCGCCGAAGTCCATTGAAGAAGAACACCCACCGACGGAATCGTCAAGTTCGATTGACAAGGACTCCATGAAGGCAAAGCAGAGTCTCGATGACATCGCTGAGCGTTTCGACGAAGATGGGAGCCTGTTCGTCAAACTTCGCACCGAAGTACCGCTTGCTGACCAGGAAACCCAAGCGCAGGAAAGCAATGGTGGACTCGATGGAAAAACGGCATCCAGCTCTAGTCTGCTGTCGCTGCTTTCGTTCTTCGCGGAGCATGAAGGCGTGATGGTGGATGCCCAACCTGTTGTGAAACGAATTCTCCAAACTGTGCGCGAGAAATCGCCATCTTGCGACCAGTATCTGGATGCGGTAAAGCGGCGACAACTGGAGGAAAAATCTAACAGCGCGATGGTTGCGGACGATGGCTCGACTCCTGACAGCTCGGGTCAAGACGTCAGTGACGGTAAGTGTGGCGAGCAGCCGAAACTTACGGCAAAAGAGATGATGCGGAGGCGGCAACAGCAAATACTGGAAAAGATGCGGTCCCAGCAGATGCAGTTTTTATCTGCCAACGGCGATACGATGGAGGACGATACGCAAGAACCGAATCGCAGCGAGAGTGCAGGAAACGGCGCAGTGGACACGGATAGCGACAGCTACGACGACTCCATGGGCTCCGGAGAGGATGTGGGAGACGACCACGAAGAGGAAGAAGAGGAAGACGAGTGGGGATTTCCTACGGGCCAGGTAGACGTGCGTCTCTATCTGGACCATGTTTCATCCGCGATCGCACAGATGCGAGACAAGCAGCGAAAAGCGCAGGACCGGAGACGGCGGAGAAGGCGAAGCACTCGGAGTTCGTCTATCACGGCTGAGAACGACGAGAGGGGTCGGTCGTCCTCTATCAGCTACGACTTCGGTCCGATGAGCGAGCAATCCACTCAGACTGAAGAGTGTGGACTTTGTCGTTTGCCATGCGACCGGCGCTCGCGTGACTCGTCCTTCGGCTTTGTGGGGATGATCCTGCCTACGAATATGCCTCAGAAAATCGAGAAAAGCTCCCCGAGCACCCCGAACTCTGATGCGCGCCCTTCAGCTTCATCGCGTCTCCCGTCGCTACGCGTGCTGAAGCCAGGGACCACGGATGAGATGCGCATGCAGCTTGCGGACTGCGTGATCTGGAGCTGTGGCCACGCTATCCACCACACGTGCTTGAAGGCGTATCTGATGTCGTTATGGAAGCAAAAACATGGCCGTAGTGCGCTGGAGACGACCAGCGGGGAAGACCGCCTTCTCAGCGAACGAGACATGGAGTTTGTGTGTCCAATTTGCCGCCGACTCTCGAATTGCCTAGTGCCGCGCGTGTCACTGGGGGAGCTCCAGGAGCAGGCGTCGGTCAGTGACTTAATGAGTGCGGAGTTCGGGTCGGACGAAGAAGAAGAGGAGGAGAAGAAGGACGACGGCCAGGACCCCTTGGCCTTTCTTCAATGGCTCGACACTCAGATGAGCTTTCGAGACGATTCCCCCGTTGTCAAGCGACGGCGCTCCCGAACGCAGTCAAGTTTGCGTCTCAGACGGCGCTTGCTGTCATCGGCTTCCAAGTCTTCTTTGTCTCCGGGTTCACGGTCGTCTGCGGGGTCTGCGTCTTCTCGTGGGGACCACGACACGACCGAGCAAGACGTGAGCGTCGAGCGGGAGATCGGCGCCTTCTGCCACGAGATTGTGTTGCGTTCAGTGCGCGCACAGCTTTACCTACCGACGCTCCTGACAAGCAGCATCCGCGACGAAGGCAGTTTGGACTTGGAGATGCAGCAGCTGAGCTCGGAGTGTGGGGCTCAAACGCCGGCGTGGCAGCTGCTGCTGCACTGCCTAGAAGTGCAACTTCGCGTGGTGGCTCGTGAGAAGACGTTGCTGCAGACTGACGCCGTGGATCCGTTGCAGCTTCGATCGATGCGCCAGCTTGCGGACATCACGGCAGCTGCGGTAGCGTTTTCAACGCCGAGTTCTCTTGCCTGGACGGTGGTCGAGGCGCCTGCAGAGAAACAGTTTGAGAGCGTGATGACGCGACTCAATGGGCTCGTGTTTGGCCAGCAAGTGCTGTTCGAAGAAGACGAAGACGCGTCCAGTACCACATGGGGTTTTCAGAACCAGCTGCAACCAGGCGATGCCGACGACACGACGGATGCCGCGCTGGTGGGCACGCCGATGCTGTGCCACCCGCGGTTATTGACGGGTTTCGCAATGCGTTTAATGTGGAGACAAAGCATCGCCACCCCCAACGCCGACATCGCAGCGGAGCAGCTACTGACCGAAGCTTTCTTCTCGGCACGTGTCTTCTTCACAGCGCAAGTGCTACAGGCTCTGGCGTATTTGTCGATGCAGAACGACTTGAAACCAGTCACGGACGAAGCCGAGGAGATCCGCGATTTCGAGGAAGTGGAGTCGCTTCGCGACGCATCGGCGTGGATTTCACTGATGCTGGCGCGATCTCGCTTGGTGGACAGCACGTCGGTGATTGCATCTGACCCAAAGCAGGGGAAGAGGTGGAGCGGTTCGGCAATGGAGGAGCAAGTGAGCGCGCTGTGCCTTCCGCTGGCTCAGCAGATGCTCCTGCTCATGGACGTTGTGCTGCCAATGCCGCATCAACACCACAGCGAAAGTAGTCAAGGGGATGGCGAGTCCAAAGCGCCTCTAGTCGCGGGGGATTCGTGTGCTGTGTGCGACGGGCTGTTTCCTTCGACATCGACGTCGAATGCGAAGCCCTCGGCGTCTGCACTGCTGAACAAGTGTCTGCGGAGACTTCATTTGCCTCCCCTGCGGCTCTTTTTCCATCGGGAGATGTTCCCGTCAAGTCAGCGCGCGCTGTGCCAGCTCTGGGGTGCGCAGCTCGAGGCGAAGGCTGCGGTTTCTCGGCGACAGGCTCGTATTCAAACGGGTGAATCCCCTACGCAAGTCGACGCGTTCCCGCTACAACGCCAGGTGATGCTGTTGTCCTCTCAAGCTGCTGCAGTCGCCTCTGCTGGAGCGAACTATCGCCTGCTGATTCCGCTGCCTCGCGTGTACATGGAGCTCTTCATTCGCTACAACGAGAAGCCGACGGGCGTCTGCCGCCAGTGCGCACAAGTCCCGCAGCATCCAGGGCTTTGTCTCTTCTGCGGGGAGGTGCTGTGCTGCTTCTCTGCGTGCTGCGAAGCGAAGGAAGGCGGCGGCGTGGGGGAGTGCACTCAGCACGCCCAGCGCTGCGGTCTCGGCATCGGCGCCTTCCTGCTGCTGCGTGCGTGCACTGTGATCCTCTTTCTCGGCAACGAACGGCGCTGCGTGTGGGGCAGTCTCTACGTGGACAAGAACGGCGAAGAGGACCCGTACCTGCGCCGCGGCAAGACGTTGTATCTCGACTCGAGTCGCCGCTTGGCGCTGGAAACGCTGCTCGTCTCGCACAGCTTCTCCCGGAACACGGCCATCTTGCAGAACACGTCGAGGCGCGATGGCCGCCGGTATTGAGCTGCCCGACCAAAAGTTGAAGAGAGGTTAACCTGTACAGCAAGTTTGGGTTCTTAAAATTTATCCAATTAAAATCGGATAGAATCCGACGGGAATCGATTAAGAATCTCTTCCAAAAAACACTGCAAACAGCATAAACCTGTCTCCAAGCATCGAAACTCTCGACACGCATCTTGAGCCGCTCCGAGCCAACTCCCTGTCGCCAGGGTCCAAAATAAAACCGGGAGAATATTACAAAAAATCGCCTTTTTGTACAAAAAAATCGCCTTTTTGAATTAAAGAAAATAAAAAAAATCGACTTGTTTTTATATCCTGATATGATTTTGGATGGGTTCCTTTGGACCTCTCAAAACGTATATTAGTACCTCTCAAATCTGATAACGCTTTATATCCTTATATGATTTTAGATGGGTTCTTTTGGACCTCTCAAAACGTATAAAAGGGCCAGATTTGACTCTCCAACTGCATCAACCTGTCTCCAATCATCGAAACTCTCGACACGCATCTTGAGCCGCTCCGAGCCAACTCCCTGTCGCCAGGGTCACGGTGCGTGTTCCGCAGTACACGGGCGGTGATAAACTTAGTGTTTGTATGTACACCATTTACACCACTTTTTCACGCCGATCGCACCGACCAGAGCGGCGACATGGCGGACGACGACGTCGAGATGAGCAGCGCCGAGAGCGCCTCCCGCGCCGCCCCCAGCACCGGCAGACGCCCCCGGACCCCGTACACGCCGGTTAGCAGTGGCAGCCCCAACATGTTGGTGTTTTGGGCGTACGGAAACGGGGTTGCCGGTCGCACGCGCAACGAGCGGCGGCGGCGTCCGCGGATGCCGCACGACTCGCTGACTTGCACAAGCGCCTGGAGATTGTGCACTACGTGTCGGACAACAACTATCGACGGGCCAAAACGGAGAAGATGCACACGAAATACCTGGTCGCCGACGGAGAACAGGTTATATCGGCCAACTTTTCTCGACTGCAGCTCTCCGCAAGTACAACGAAGAAGTGTTGGTCCACATCCGCGGACGACGCACGGCATCGTTGTTTCTCGACGATTTTCAGTACCGCTGGCTTCGAGGCTCCAAGTGCCTCTGCAAGCGGAAACTCCAGCGTCCGACACTTGAGGATAATCAGTGATTCGTTTCATTCACAATGCGCTATTCCGACGCAATACACGCATTTGATGTCTTCCATTGTCTCCATGTCTCCATCTTAGGTGGTAGAATACCTGCCTCCATCGCCCTGCCCTTGTCAGCCGTGTACTGCTGTACACTCGTTCTGCTTTCGAGCGCTGTGCTTGCCAGCTTCTCCTGCATGCGGCGATCTGATCGCGGAGACGAAGCTCCACAACGAGGTCACAGTGGCAGACTGGGGTTTGCTGGAAGACCATCGTAGCGTGCCATACCTCGGTCTCACTTGCTTGCACGACATCGAATCACACATTCACGCAGCTTCCCACTGTTCGTCCAATCTGGCCGTGACAGCAGCAACGTGGAGAGCGTTTGCCGACACGGATGGACGGCTCCTACACGAAGAACTGCTCGTTAGTGATGAATCTCTGCCTTGAGTCCGAGCAAACAGGACACGCGGGAAGTTGCATGCAGAACCTGATAACAGTTCCAGCGTCCGAGATTAATAACGAGTGGCTTCTCCGTGAGGTCGCATGGCACGTCGAAGTCCTCGAGGCGGCTCCGCTGCAGAGCGCACTCTGCATTCCACCAGCAACAACGCACCCCATTCCCCGCCACCTACCGGATCCCTTCGCAGCGTCATGGTCTCCTTGTCCGTCATCGCAGCGGCTGCAGCTCTCGCTGCCATCACGCGGATCCAACCGACGAACTCGGCGTTTGCTGCCTGTGCCGAAGCTCCCGCCAGTCCGGCCGACCGCCGCACCAGCACGTCCGAGCTCAAGGTGGCCACGTTCAACGCCGCGTTCCTGTTCCTCGGGACCGAGACGCACGCGCTTTCGTGCCCCGGCGCAGACTGCCCGTGGACGACGACGACCGACGCCGAGAGCCATGTGATCCAGATCGCCTCCGTGATCAAGAGCTTGGACGCCGATATCGTTCAGGTCAACGAGGTCGAAGACTGTACGGTGCTTGAAGCGGTCATCACCCAGCTCCAAGCACTCGGTGATTCCTCGTACAAACCGTACTTGGTCAAAGGCACCGACACGTCCACGGGCCAGAACTCGGCGCTGCTTACGCGTATCGACCCGATCGTAGACCTGCAGCGCACGGAAACCCGTGCAACGATCCCAGTAAGTGGCTCCACGTGCCCGAGCTCCAGCGGGTACTCGAGCACGAAAGGCGTGTCCAAGCACTTCTACACGACGTTCAACGTCACGGGCTTCTCCAAGCCGATCACGCTCGTGGGCGCTCACTTGCTCGCCAACCCGGAGAGCAAGCCACGCTGCTTTGAGCGCGAGGCCCAGGCGACGGTGCTCGCTGGTCTGGCCAACGCTGCAGTCGAAGAAGGCCACCATGCCATTATCACGGGTGACCTGAACGACTGGTCTGCGGACGTCCTGGACAAGAACAACAACGCGCCGATCAGTGCCGTGCTCGCTATCCTCACGGGGGACAACTTCGTCGAGGTGGCTAGTAAAGTGTCGAAATCCGATCGCTACAGCGAATGGTGGGACGAGGACAACGACTGCGTGTACGAAGACACGGAAGTGAGCAGTCTGGACCACATTCTGGTTTCCAAGTCCTTGTCGTCGGCGCTCACGAGCGTCTCGTTCAACCACGACTTGTACACGACGTCTTGCAGCGGGTTCAACAGCGACCACTACCCCATCTCCATCGTCTTGAGCGAGATCTAAAGAGCTAAAGAGCTGACAGCAAGCCGTTGTTTGAGAGAAGTGTGCAAGTTTAACTCTGTAAGGTTATACGAGTCCGCTTGATCCCTAGAGAAGCTCAGATGATGGCCAGCGTTTCGTCCTTTTCGTAGCCGAAGTCAGACTTGTACTGCTCGAAGATGCGCGTGATTTCATCGACGTACTGCGTGTGAACGGCACGGACTTCTTCCTCCGTTGGATTTCGGGTGTGCTTCGTCTCGATGGGTTTTCCATACACGAGTCCGTAGCGTTTCCCTTTCTCCGGAGCTTTGGGCATCCACCAGAACTTCCCCCAGAAGATAAGCACGGGAATTCCAAACGTCTTGCGGAAAAAGTTGATCACGCTTTTAGGCGGGTTCCACATGCTAACAAAGCAACAACACCGTGAGTACCAGCCACAAAGACAAAAGACAGCAACCCGTGGACAAAGGGACCTTACTTGTACAGCCACTTCTCCCCGAAAACAAACGTAGGGACAAGATCAGCGCCTTGACGCATCGCGAGCTTGATAAACCCAAAGCGTTTTCTCAGCACCAGCTCCGTCTGTAGAGACGCATGTAAAAAACAAAACGAAAAACTCTTCAGCACACGAATGCGTCGTCAAAGTGCAGAGAACCGGGACGCACCACTTTCGAGTTCGGGTTCGTCCGGAAGATTTCGGGCACACCGCCAGGGTAGACGATGATGCTGTTTCCCTCCTTGAGAACCTTCTCTCCAGTAGATCGAGAAGCGTCCACACCACCCATCCACAAGCACATTTCGCGACCAAGCGGAACGTAGTACATCGCGGAGGCTCCTAGAACTGGGCAAGTATGAGAACAAAACACATGTGAGATCCAGCCGTGGTCAATCAAAACGACGACCCACTTGTCTTACGTCGATTCGTGATGCCAGGGAACACGTCGTCGAAGTTCTTGCCGAAAATCGCTACTCTGGACAGCACGATGATCCCATGAGGATGAAAGCCGAAAATGTACTTCTTCTTCTTCGCATCCAGCTCTTGCTCGCGGATGATCTTGATGCTGCGACAGCACGAACAAAATGAGGTTTCATCGTTAAGGGAGGGAACGTGGTCATGGCGAACGAACCGAAGGAATTTGTTCATCAACCCCCAAAGGCTCGAGGTGCGGAAGGAATTCCATACGTTGCCCTTTCCGGTTTTCTGGGCGCCGCTGAAAAACGTGGGCAGGTACAAAACTACCATCGCCACCGACACGTAGTCGAGTTCTCTCTACAGAGAGTTTATAACACAACGTGAGTGCGGGAGTGGCGGAGCTGTACAACGACTTGGGGATTACCTTGTGCAGGAAGTAGAACAATGCCAGAAACGGCCAACTCCACACGAAGTAGTGCACCGTCACGAAGCTGAACACGTCGGTGAGCAGGTTCTGCATCCATTGGGGTACTTTGCTGTTCTCGGCGAAGAACGGAGGGGCTTCGTACATCAGCACATCCTTATGATGGCTGGTTGGGCCTTCGCTATTCTCATGCCCTTGGGTCTGCGTTTTCGGCGCCATCGCGATGATGCTGTCAAATTCGAAAGTGAACACGATGCTGATTCAAGACCAACGCGGAGCTGCAGTCTTGTGTGAATCATCAAGATTTCGATTACTGCACCGACGTGATCGACAAACAGGTGGGTGCCATAGCTGATTCTGTGGCGGTGAAGGACTGAAATGCATGACTTTGTTATGGCTCGGGCATTGTGTCGTTTTCACTCAAAACCCTATCGGAACATCCTCCATCGCATTATTCTTCATTTGCGTTTAGAGAAATGAATGAGTGAATGGAGATTCGTCTTGCTCGTTGCCAAAGTCAGACTTGTACTGCTCAAAAACACGCTCGATCTCCGCGACGTACAGCGTATGAATGGCACGGATTTCCTTCTCCGTCGGATTCAGACTGAGCTTCGTCGAGATCGGCTTCCCGTACACGAGTCCGACGCGTTTCCCTTTCTTTGGCGCTTTGGGCATCCACCAGAACTTCCCCCAGAAGACAAGCACGGGGATGCCGAGCGTCTTGTGGAAGAACTCGATCACGCTTTTGGGAGGATCCCACGTCGAGTAATCCGATATTACGGGATGCCTACTGCAGTACTCGTGACCACGAATTCACGTGATCCTCGGCTCCATTGATGCTGTTTGACGTGGTATCCTGTATCGATGGAATTGATATTCGCGCCTATCGCGGTGGCCATTCTTCAACTAACTTTCCGACGAGACGGCGGCATCGAGAGCAGATCAAATTGATGAAGAGCGAGTACGGACTCTCCACCTACAGCCAAGCGATCGTCGTGGCGGAAGTCGGCTCGCCTCCTACAGTCCGATCGGTCTTCGCGGGAGTCACGCTGTTGCTCGGCGCCTGGGTACTCATCCACGTGAATCGAGCTGTGGTTTCGGCGCTACGCCAGCGAAGTGATGTTGCGGCGGGATCGCGCAAGTCGATGGTGGCGCTTGCAACTGCAGGTTGGGTGTCACGACAAGCTGACACCACGGAGCGTATCGTCGGCAGGCTGGTAACAGCATTCGCATTGGTATTTGTGCTCTACAACATCCACCAAGCCATTCACATCGCCCACTTCGCCGACAATATCGCTCGACCAGTGGACTACAAGGAGCCCAAATGGTTGTACGACCAGTACTTGGTCTCGACGATGGAGATCACGTTCGCCTTCAACGTCCCCGTCAGCATTTTTGGCGCGTCGCTCGCATCCTCGCTCCCTCGGGTCCTTCTTCGTCTTATCGATGCGATTGTCGAGCCAACGAGTGATCAAGCACCGGGAAAACCTGATGAGGCTTCGCGTGCGATCGACGGAAGTCTAGAGCGACTCGTATCCAGCAGCGAGCGAACGGAAGATGTCGCTCGCCTTCGGCTGCTCTGCAACAAACTGCTGATCTACACGTCGAGCGCCGCGCTGACTGTCATGCACTATCGAGTCGAGTCGATGCGTCTGTACTCAGCAGTCACCACGTTCACGATCGCCGGCGAGGGTCTTGCGGGTCTTGTTCTTGCTGTTGCTATCTGGTACCTGAAAGCTCAACTGACGCGTATGGAAGAGAACGCCGAGTCTGAAAGTGAGCGGCCGTCGAATGCCAAGACGCGAAGTGGCTGGACACGAGTCCGACAAGGCACCGATGAAGCGACTTCCCCCGAGTTACTATCTCCAGCATCCCAATCGATGAGTTTCCCTCCGTCGCCGGAAGATGGCCAAGCTTCAGTGACGGCGACTGCAGTCAATCCACCGACAACAGTGGCTTCATCCATCCAACGCGAGGCGCGATCTTCTGAGTCCAAGCAGATTCGACATCGCTCTCCGGTCCGATCGTGACTGACTGTTTGCGTCTCAAGCCACAAATCGCGATGTTGACGATAGGCAGTCTATGAAGCTTAGTTGATAGCTTCCTCGAGGTGCGTGGCAGACTTGAGCTTGCGTGAAGACCATCATAGTGTGACCATAATAGCGTGCCAGTCATGTACCTTGCTTGCATGACATCGAATCAAGCATTCACGCAGATTCTGCCAGTGACAGCAGCAACATGGAGAACTTTGCCGACACCGATGGACGGCTCCTACACGAAGAACTGCTCGTTAAAATCTCCTCCAAGTAAACAGGACACGAGGGAAGGGCCATGCTTGGCGATTGTCGCATGGCATGCCGAAGTCCTCCAGCTCCGCACCGGCAAGCCCTGTTGGCGCTAGCATTATGAGTGGAAACGACACAATGCCCGAGCCATAACAAAAGCGTCGTATTATTTATTCTTCATTTGAACTTCGAGGAAATAAATGAGTAAATGGTTAGTTTGGATACGAGCTTCGCTGGCACCAGCAGCCGTCGTCCTGGGAAATCAAACGACCGCGAGTGTTTCGTCTTGCTCGTAGCCAAAGTCAGACTTGTACTGCTCGAAGATACGCTCGACCTCCGCGACGTACAACGTATGAATGTCACGAATTTCCTTCTCCGTCGGATTCAGATTGAGCTTCGTCGAGATCGGCTTCCCGTACACGAGTCCGACGCGTTTCCCTTTCTCCGGCGCTTTGGGCATCCACCAGAACTTCCCCCAGAAGACAAGCACGGGGATGCCGAGCGTCTTGCGGAAGAACTCGATCACGCTTTTGGGAGGATTCCACATACTGCAAGATACCACAAAACAACCACAACTTCAGAATTGAAAACCTCACGATACCAAAGCAAGGTTCAAGTACCAACGCACTTACTTGTACAGCCACTTCTCGCCGAAGACGAACGTGGGCACGAGGTCTGCACCGTGATTCATGGCCAGCTTGACGAATCCGAGGCGGTTCTTCAGCACAAGTTGCGTCTGTATTCATGAAAAAGAGCACAACAGCGCGTTAACCTTCAAGATAAAGCAAAATAATATCAAAACACCCACCTCTTTGGAGTTTGGGTTGGTTTTGAAGATCCCAGCTACGCCGCCAGGGTACACAACGATGCTGTTGCCCTCTTCCAGCACCTTTTCACCTGTTGATCGAGAGGCGTCGACCCCGCCCATCCACAGGCACAACTCACGACCCAGCGGGATGTAGAACATCGGTGACGCCCCAAGAACTGAAGCCAGAACGACATGATATTAGAAACTACCAAGCAAGATCAACAAATACACAGCATACTTCGATATTTGATTCCAGGAAAAATGTCTTCGAAGCAGCCGCCGAAAATCGCGATTCGCGAGAGAACGATGATGCCGTGCGGGTGGAACCCGAAGATGTACTGCTTGTTGGGCTCCAGTTCCTGCTCTCGGATGATTTTCATCCTGCCCACCAACATATCGTAAGTTTACACTTCGAACAGGGGGTAATAGCGATAGAAACCATACCGAAGGAACTTGTTCAGCAGCCCCCAGATGCTGGACGTGCGGAGTCCTTCCCACACGTTGCCCTTGCCCGTCTTGTGCGCCCCGCTGAAGAACGAGGGAAGGTAGAGCACCACCATCGCGATCGATACGTAGTCCAATGCAAGCTGGGAATTCAAACCCGACCCGAATGAGAGCATCAGTTAAGATCGCCGAAGCTAGAGGAAGTTTTTCGGGCCCCACCTTGTGGAAGATGTAGAATAGGACGAGGAACGGCACGCCCCACACGAAGTAGTGCAGGACCACGAAGCTGAAGACGTCAGTGAGCAGACTCTGCGCCCATCGCGGCACTCGACTGTCCGGGGCGAAGAACCCGGGCGCGTCGTACACCAGCACGCCCTTGTCCTGCTCGAGCTGCTGCTCGTTCACCGCGATGGGGTTCGGCGCCATCCGTGCCAGGCCGCTCAAAAGATGAAGTGAACTTCTCGCTGCGGATGCATCGGCGAATGATCTGGGACCCGAGACGACAGCCTACCACTGTACCACCGCTTCGAAGCGGCACGACTGAATCCGGCCGTGGCGTCCAAAGTGAAACTGGTCCGCCGAACGCTGGCGTTGGCTTCCACGCCAAGTGACGAAGCCGTCGTGAGCGAGTGGAGACACTGCCTACTGGACAATGGACGGTGAAGAACGAAGGAATCGTTTGCAATTCCTTTCGACAATAACTTCAAAGTTTGAACTTAGCTCATCCCATTCTTTTTGTGATCCTGGGTTCTCAGCATGCACCATTTCGGAACCGTCGGAAGCCCTGAGCAGCGAGCCCGCATGACGGTGTTCACGGACGCTGACATACCTGGAGACGACCGCGATGCTGGAACTCACCGCGCGCAGATTACAGGCCTAGCACCTGGCTGGGATGAAGGAAGCGAACGCGATGATTTGAGCGGCTGCAGTCTAGCATCGTACACCTGGGCATTACCGAGATGCAGGCGAAGGCAATCGTGGAGACGGCACCGTTCCCGTCTGCGTAAGTAAGTTACCCTCAAGAAATGGAATCCTGGAGGAAATCCTGGCCTGAGTCCTGCATCGTACAGGATCATGATCCTGGGTTCTCAGCATGCACGGTTTGCCATTTTGCCGCGACGATCATGGCGGCGTCAAGTGTCTCATCCGCGCTGCTGGCCGCACGCCATCGGCTCGAAAGCGTGCGGCTCGCAAGACACCCACCAGTCCGCGCAGCAGACCGGCTGGCGAAGGCTTCGCAGCGGACTGAAATCCGCTGTTCGGATCTCGTGGTTCCACACAGCTCGTCCACAACTGCTGTCGTTGCTTCGATCGGCAGATCGCGCGTTGGCTCAGGCATGATGAAGCTGGCAATTGTCACGCCTCCGCGCGCACAATTGACAGACTTGCTTCGTCGCCGCAGTCCTTCAGCGCCATGCGCCACATTATGTGGCTCAATCCAGTTTCTCTCCGCGCTGGCGACGACGCCCAAACCCTGTACTATCCGCTCAATTGGTTGAAGACTCCTGTCGGCTGTACAGCCACGAACAGGGAGGAAAACAGGAAAATGGTAGAGATCGGTTGGCTTTACCACATTTGAGACCCTTAAAAACGCCATGTTAAAGGTTCAATCCGCAGCGAAAGTAAACTCCGAGCGACCGCAGCACTTGTTGGATGTGGGAAATTGCGACAGCTTGAGCTGCAAACACAGTTCAATGCAATCGACTTGACGGAATTCAACAATTACCCGTGGGGGATTCTGGCTCACTTGCCGAGAAGCTCAATACAAAACTGAGCGAGTAGTTCATTTTTACGAAAGCAAGAGTTTAATACGCGAGTTGCCTTTATTCATGACGCAACTGGCGGATTTTTTTTTATCGTGTTTTCCTTGGACGATAGCTGTACTGTTAGTACTCAGTTGCTTCTGCAAGCCTCATGGTCTGAGGGCAACTTCGGCAGAGGGCAAAAGTTTCTTGCCACTTTTAGGGCCCACGAAATACAGTATGGCATCGAGACACCGCGTTCCTATCCCCATCATACGATTCGCAGAACGCCCGTTTGTAATGCGATGTTGCTTTCCCGACTAAACTATCGCTGTTCGCGAAGCCACCACCAAAGCTGCAAACCCCGGCCGTCCGACCGTCAACTTCCTCTCCATTTTCGTTTTTACCAGGCCAAGAAGACTTCTCACTTTCAAGTAGCGATGTGGCGTCGATTCGGTCTGCTTTGCGCCGTTTTGGGCGCTGCCAACGT
This sequence comes from Phytophthora chlamydospora, assembly GCA_012295415.1. Taxonomy (NCBI): domain Eukaryota; phylum Oomycota; class Peronosporomycetes; order Peronosporales; family Peronosporaceae; genus Phytophthora; species Phytophthora chlamydospora. The sequence continues at coordinate 20,179 of JAABLK010000145.1, read as the reverse complement.
CGCCGCCGACAACGGAACTTGGCGCATGTCGCCCGTCAAGGTCGTCCAGGCTCGTGTGCAGGGCGATGCCCCCGTTTGGAACGAGGAGGCCAAGATGTGGCTGTCCAAGTGGGGTGACACCAAAGAGGGAGCCTACACGAACAACCTCGACACGGTCAACATGGCGTCGGTGGAAGGTGCACTCATGTACGTGCAGGCGGAGGGCATCAACGTGAACGAGCAGTCGGTCAAGTGTCACCGCAAGAACGACATGCAGTACGTCGTCTTTTACGAAATGAGCATCGTGCAGCCGACATACAGCATCAAGTACTACGAGAACCACTCGCCTCCCGAGTACGGTGACTTCGTGGCCATGGACGGTGCCAAGTGTACGAACGCCGGAACGGACCTGCCGAAGAGCTGCAAAGTGTACTACGGCCTTGATGGCGAGATGGATATCGGTCCGAACGTCGGCTGTAACCCGCAGGGATCTGACCCTCGCGCGCCGTACCCGGGCAACTACTGGTGCTCGTTCCCCAACTCTTGCGCGCAGAAGTACCGTGCTGAAAAGACTGCCGAGTGCAGGGCACAGTACAACGGGGGTCTGTGCCCCATGGGAGTGCAGCCTGATGGAGAGAAGTGCACGTTCAGCTACAAGATCCTGGGCTTTATCAACATTGACGACTTGGTTGGTATTACCAAGATGGGCTCCAGTAACTACCAGGAGTTCTGTGAAAAGGGTGGCATCGAGTTCAAGGCCAAGAACACCGGCCACGGATTCGAGGTCGAGCAGAGCATCGACTTCTGGAAGAACCCTGGCGACCAGGCCGCCAACTCCAACCGTGCCTCGCAAATGGTTACCATGTACAACCAGCTAGCCAGTAACGGCACCAGCGCAAACATGACCCCGCTTCCCTCAGTGGAGAGCTTAACCGCAGCCAACCCCAAGTGCTACCAGAACAGCGCGACGTGCGCTCACGCCCAGTTCGGTTGCAGCCGCTCGCTGTACTCCCAGATTTGTTCGGTTTGCTCGGCCCAGGGTGCCGGATGCGAGGCTGCGCCATCGAACTTCTCGTTCCCCGAGCTGTCGCTGCCTCCTCCTTCGAGCTAGGCACGCTAAGTCAATGCCGCACTAGGATAATGTGCCGTAGCACTGCTGCCACAGCAGTACACCTTAAACTGTAAGCATCCAAGAGCTTCTAGCTACCACAACCACACTGCGTTTGATGATGTTCCATCGAAGTAGAGCTCTGGAAGACATGGAGCAACGCGGAGAGTCTAGGTCAATGCAAGAAATGCAGTTTTACCGCATCAAAAATACCACTATTCCCGTACCACGGCAAAAAATGAAATGAATGAACACCACCTATACTGAGTGAGTCATCAAGATAAACGAGAACACTGAGCTGCATCGTTCTGCATTGGCTGGGCTTCCCGGGAAAGAACAGCAGCAATAGGAACTCGATCAGTCCGAATATATCTGCATTTAGGCTTGTTCATTATGGATCGACTGACCGCCTGCATGCTTTGGCCGTCACTTCGTCTACAGCGCTTGCTTTCATGCGATTCTCCCCCTGGATACCTTCCAGTACATGGAATTGTCTTGTTGGATGCTCGTGCCTCTCAAGCACTTCGTTTGTGAAGAAAACTTACCGGCCGTGACTAAAAACATATCTTTCGTTTCAAGATGTCCCACACATCTGCACCATCCGCTCGAAGCACGCTTGGTGGTCGCATATCAACCATCTGCGTGTTCTGGTGGCCGATAACAATCGATGCTGCTTGTGCCCCGGGCCCACACCGTTGCTCACTAGCTGAGACTGGAAAGTCAAACCCACCAATTGAAGACGAAGCTGAAAAAATCCGCTCCAACTCGGTGCGAGTTCGGCCAAGCCGCTCCTCCTCGAGCCAGTTGCTGCCGTTCCAAGGGGCATCAGATCGCGTTTCGAGGAAAAGCGAGCGTGCTCGCTTTTCCAGATCACAATTGTCAACTGCGAGGGCCCCACGACTTCGCAACGCCCGCGCTGACTCGACTCACTACCCTGAACTATCTCGCCGCGCCATACAATTTGCATGGCAAAGGCCGCACAGCATGAGGAAAATGATCGGGATCGGCCCGCACGCGAACGGCGCGACGATGGCGTGTGAAGCCACAAAAGCGGACAAGCTGTTTCCTTTGCCCCAAATGGTGCACCTCCACGAGCAACCCCCTTACATTCCCTCAGTGAAACACCACCCTAACCAGCAACTCGGACACAAAAAAATCAGATATTTTCACCCACCCAAATTCTGAGCAGATCTCGTCGCCATCGCCACCAAAGTCTCATTCCGGTTTTCGCCCAGGCACTGAGATATCTTCCCCGCAACTTGCACCGGGGTATCTTTCCTCGTCAGACACAGGTTCAGCAAAATGTGGCACCGCTTCGGACTGCTGTGCTTCCTCCTGGGAGCCCCGCTGAGCTCGGCCAACCGCGCCGCGCACCTCAGCATGATGGTCACCAAGACTTCGTCCGATTCGGCGACGACCACCACGTCGTCGGGCTCCTCGGGCGTCGTCGGGACGGTGTCCGCCGCGGATACGTCGTCCTCCTCGGCCGGCACGGTGGGCACCACCACGACCACCTCTTCCTCATCCTCTAGCACCAGCGGATGGACCATGTCGCCCATCACGGTCGTGCAAGCCCGTGTGCAGGGCGACGCCCCTGTGTGGAACGAGGAGGCCCAGATGTGGCTGTCCGAGTACGGCGACACGACGGAGCTGGCGTACATGAACAACCTGGACACGGTGAACACTGCGTCTGTGGAAGGTGCGCTTATGTACGTTCAGGCAGAAGGCATCAACGTGAACGAGCAGTCGGTGAAATGTCACCGCAAGAACGACATGCAGTACGTGGTGTTCTACGAACTCACGATCGTGCAGCCGACATACGCCATCAAGTACTACGAGAGCCACACGCCTCCTGAGTACGGCGAGTTCGTGGCCATGGATACGGCCAAGTGCACGGACGAAGGCAGCGACCTGCCCGACGACTGCAAGGTTTACTACGGCTTGAACAACACCATGGACATTGGCCCCACGGTAGGTGCCAACCTGCAGACGTCGGACCCACGTGCTCCGTACCCGGGCAACTACTGGTTCTCGTACCCGAACTCGTGTGCGCAGGAGCTGCGTGCCGACAAGACGGATGAGTGTCGCGCCGAGTACCCTGGCGGCTTGTGTGCCATGGGCGTCGAGCCCGATGGAGACAACTGCACGTTCAGCTACAAGATCCTGGGCTACCTGAACATCGACGACCTGGTGGGCATCACAGAGTTGGGCTACAGCAACTACACGGAGTTCTGTGAGGACGGCGGTGTGGAGTTCAAGGCTACCAACACTGGCAGCGGCTTTGAGGTTGACGAGTGTCTTGAGTTCTGGGATAACCCCGGTGATGAGGATGCTAACTCCAACCGTACGGACCAAATGGTGACCATGTACAACAAGCTGGCGAACAACGGCACCAGCGCCAACATGAGCCCGCTTCCGACTGTCGAGAAGCTGACTGAGGCGAACCCCAAGTGCTACGAAAACAGCGAGGCTTGCGCCAGCTCTCAGTACGGCTGCAACCGCACGTTGTACGCCCAGATCTGTGGCGTGTGTGAGTCGGATGCGGACGGCTGCGAGGCTGCTCCCTCCACTTTCTCGTTCCCCGCCTTGACGCTGCCCTCGAACTCGTCGTCGAGCGGAGACTCGGCTGGAACTGGATCATCGGGCAGCCCTGTGACGGCTTCCACGGCGTCGGTGCTCGTGGGCCTCGTTGCTCTTGTTGCCAGCAGCCTGCTGTAAGCGCAGCCTGCCGTCCTGTATGGCATTTGTGTTCAAAGTGGTGCACCCAAAAAGACACTCAGCTGTCTGGGCGAAGAATCTGTGTCACTTGTGGACCAGTGCGTCGACGTCGAGCGGGGCCATTGTAGGCGCTGTGGTGTGTCGAATTTCAATTAAACTTGATCGGACCTACTTTCGAAGAGGTTGTGCCGACTCGGTGTTCGCTACCATATTTTAACTCGTGTTGACAAACGCCTTTGCCTTGAATGGTTTTTTTTCGTCGGTATCTGTTGGCAGAGTAGGCAACAAGGATATGTCTGCTCGAGGTGAAAATGAACTGTGCGATCCCCGGTGGTTGGAGAATTTTGACGTCGGATGAGGGAGCTCTCAAAGCAAGGAGCTCGTAGTGGTTGTTGAATTTGCACGTGCTCAAGACAAGACACCGGACCATTGTCACCGCAGCTCACGCAACTGCGTGTTCGGCTAAATCGTAGCGTCACCTCCTCGAAGCTAATGCTGGTGTCCCAGGCATCTGGCACAGTATGTAACGAGTAGCCATCACGTCAATAGTTCCGAGCTCTTTGCACTCTTTGCGCTGCAAGCTCACACAGGCGACCGGCATGAAACAACGACTGCGGTAATCGAGAAAATCGAGTGGGAAAATATTCGGCATCTAGCTGCAACGACGAACAGCCAAAAGCCGATTCACGAACATCGCTGCTTCGGCGATTGCTGCGTCACGAGCCAGCACCGCACCACGCTGGCCGCTCTCTTCCAGCGCGCGAGGCACACTTCGCATCGTACCGTCGAGCGCCCGGCATAGAGAAATCGTGTCGTTGGTTCAAGGAGAGTTTGGACGGTGCGCCGTCCCGCCCGCGTGTTACTTCGTGCGACGGATCGATCGGACGCCATTTTGCCGACGCTGTGCTCGTTGCACTCGTACACGCTTCGATATCATTCGATCTTCTCTACGAAGCTCTCCCGCGCCCTGCTTCGTTGCACGGCGCCGACGCTCCTTGCATTGCACGCCGTCGAGCACTCGGCCCGCCTCAACTCCACAACCAACTTGTGTGCGAACGGCAAAGTCGAGGCAACAACGAAAACGCACAAAGATCGGCCGTCCGCTAAAACCGTGACTAAAAACGCTGGCTCCCAAAAATTGGCGTGCCGCAACCGTCTTTCCAGCACACCAACCTCACTTCCACTATGCATCTCCTAAACCAACCCTTGAATTACGTAAATCAGATGCCAACCCATCAAAACTTTGCCGCAAATCCAAAGTGCTCGTGTCCCCCCGCAACCTTCTCCATTCCACAATCTGCTGCCTTGACACCAGAGCTCCTCGCGCTCCAGTCGACCGTCTTCAGTTTGTACCCCCCCCCCCTGACTATCAAGATGTGGACACGCTTCGGTCTGCTTTGCTTCCTGTTGGGCGCACCCCTCATCTCGGCCAACAGCGCCGCCCACCTCAAGGCCCTCGTGACCAAGGAGGAGTCGGACCTCGTCGCGTCTTCGGGCTCCTCGGCCACCGTCGGCACCGTCACCACCACGTCGACCGCCTCTTCCTCATCCTCTAGCACCAGCGGATGGACCATGTCGCCCGTCACGGTCGTGCAAGCCCGTGTGCAGGGCGACGCCCCTGTGTGGAACGAGGAGGCGCAGATGTGGCTGTCCAAGTACGGCGACACGACGGAGCTGGCGTACATGAACAACCTGGACACGGTGAACACTGCATCTGTGGAAGGTGCGCTTATGTACGTTCAGGCGGAAGGCATCAACGTGAACGAGCAGTCGGTGGAGTGTCACCGCAAGAACGACATGCAGTACGTGGTGTTCTACGAACTCACGATCGTGCAGCCGACGTACGGCATCAAGTACTACGAGAGCCACACGCCTCAGGAGTACGGCGAGTTCGTGGCCATGGACGGCGCCAAGTGCACGGACGAAGGCAGCGACCTGTCGGATGACTGCAAGGTCTACTATGGCCTTGACGGTGAGATGGACATTGGCCCCTCGGTGGGTGCCAACCTGCAGACGTCGGACCCGCGTGCTCCGTACCCCGGTAACTACTGGTTCTCGTACCCGAACTCGTGTGCGCAGGAGCTGCGTGCCGACAAGACGGACGAGTGTCGCGCCGAGTACCCTGGCGGCTTGTGTGCCATGGGCGTCGAGCCCGATGGAGACAACTGCACGTTCAGCTACAAGATCCTGGGCTACCTGAACATCGACGACCTGGTGGGCATCACAGAGTTGGGCTACAGCAACTACACGGAGTTCTGTGAGGACGGCGGTGTGGAGTTCAAGGCTACCAACACTGGCAGCGGCTTTGAGGTTGACGAGTCCATTGCCTTCTGGGAAGACCCTGGTGATGAGGACGCTAACTCGGAGCGCACGACCAAGATGGTGACCATGTACAACGAGCTGGTCAGTAATGGCACCAGTGCCAACATGGAGGCTCTGCCTTCCATCGACACGCTGACGTCGGCCAACCCCAAGTGCTACGAGAACAGCCCCAAGTGTGCCAGCTCTCAGTATGGCTGCAACCGCACGCTGTACGCGCAGATCTGTGGCGTGTGCTCGTCGGAGGGCGATGGCTGCGAGGCCGCCCCCTCCACCTTCTCGTTCCCGGAGCTCACGCTGCCTGCCAACTCGTCGTCCTCCTCTTCCTCTTCATCCGACAGCTCGACGGACAGCTCGACCGACGCTGGCACCTCGAGCAGCACTGGCAGTGGCTCGGACGCGAGCAACCAGGGCGCGGATGCTCTCTCCGACGGCAGCAGCGCTGCTGTGTCGGCTAAGGTGGCCTCCGCTGCTGTGGCGCTTGTGGCCCTCGTCGCGAGCAGCCTGCTCTAAGCACTGGATCTTCCCGTTCTGTAAGGCATTTATCTTCGCGCTCATTGCCCAAAGTGTTCATAGTGACGCGTAAGATCGAACGAGTCAGTGATCGCAACCAATACACTACTGAAAGAAAGTCAAACGTGTTTGAGTGATCCCTCTGCATGGGCTGCCGACAAGGAGCAGTACGCAACTGTGGTATGTAAGTTGATTAATCAAAGTATTCATTCATAAAATAGTTTTCAGAAAAGATTGTTGTTGCAGTTGAAGTATCCGTTCCTCAAATTTGCTCGACGTGGCTTTTGCAATCGGTGTTCGGAAATGCTATCGCTCGCATAGCACAAGGAAGCTGCTTGGCCGCCACCGCAATTTCCTGCAGTCTCGCGAGTGGTTTAAGGAGGCTGGACATGTCGAAAAACATGTCGAAACCAAGGTTTGCTTGCTTCTGTGCTGAGACTGCTGCAAACGCGTCCCCACTGCCGGTGGAAGAGTCCTCCGGAACACACTGGCTGTAGGTCTCCGTCTTGGGCTGGCACCAGCTCCCGAGCTCGCAGGCCGTGGTCCAGCCAGACCCGCCGCACTGTCCCCACAACTCGGCCTCCTCTTTGACGCACAATCCGTGGTAGTCGTTGTCGTCGACGCAAACGAGATCTCCCGCGCACTCGTCGCCGCTGCCTTCCGGATCACACTGCAGCCACTCCGCTGCTTGGTCAAGCTCATCAGTGTCCAATTCGCACGTGGCCCACCCTTCGTTCTGGCGCTCGCATGTAGTTCCGTTCACACAGCTCACATTCCAGCCCAGGCCTCCGCACTGACCTGCCGCCTCGACGACTTCCATGTAGCATAGTCCGAAGTATTCAAGGTCCGGAACGCACACCAGTCCCTTATTGCAGGCTACTTCCGTGCCATTTTCCGAGCGACACTGCTCCCAGAGCCCCGGTGTTGTTGCCGACACGCCTGCTGCTCCCAGTACTAGGGTCGTAGCTCTGAACATTCCTTGTTGATCCCGAGGTTGCGCGTTCTTGTATCCGAGCTGATCGGGAAATGTGCCTTCGATAAGCGTCATCTTTCCTCTTCAATCTCCGATATTTTTGGTGGGGAACGAGGCGAGAACCAACCTGCTCGATCGCACGAATAGACTCAACGAATCGATTACCAGTTCTTATAAAATGAGAACTTTGCTTTGAGCAATTGGGCAACAGGAACTTGAAGCTTCATGCAGAGCAATAGCCGCGCGTCTTGAAACTCACGGCAGTCACTTGGGGACGCACTGGCTGTAGGCGTCATCCTTCTTCTGGCACGTGCTGCCATCCTTGCATGCCCCGGTCCAGTTGGTTCCGCCGCATTGCCCCCACACGTCGGCCACCTTCTTGACGCACTGGCCGTACCAGTCATCGTAAACGGCGCACTGGAGCCCGTCGGCGCACCCGACCTGCTTGTCGTTCCACTTGCATTGGCCCCACTCCTGGACGTTGCCGGCGTCGGCGCTCGGCGTGCATTGGCTGTAGCCGTCGTCCTTCTTGTCGCACTTGGTGCCGGCCACGCAGTCCGTGGACCAGCCGTAGCCGGCGCATTGGCCCCAGACATCGGCCGTCTTCTTGACACACATGCCGTGCACCTTGTTCTGGGTGTAGACGCACTTGAGGTTGTCTTCGCACACTGCGCTGTAGTTCAGCCAGCCGCATTGGCCCCACTCGCCAACCTTCTTGTCGGCGTCGGGGCTGGGAACGCACTGGCTGTACCAGTCGTCCTTCTTCTGGCACACGTTGCCGGCCTTGCAGGGCAGCGTCCAGCCATTGCCGCCGCATTGGCCCCACGTGTCGGCCTCGTTCTTGATGCACTGACCGTACCAGTCGTTGGAAATGACGCACTGGAGTCCGGCGGCGCAGTCGATCTGCTTGTCGATCCACTTGCACTGCCCCCACTCGGCCACGGGCGTCGATGCGGCCGCTTTCGCCGCATTGCCGCTTGGCTTCACGCGGAGGTGGACGTGCGAGTTGCTCTCCGCGCTGGCGACGGCAAGTGCCGAGACGACGAGGGTCGAAGTGACGGAAAGCTTCATGGTCAGGACGGTGAAAGTGCTGGTTGAATCGGAGAACTTGATGTGAGGCCTCGACGGCGAGATCCAAAGTGAGGGAGGCAGCAGCAAGCTCATAGCGCAAGGTGAGCCCATGGGGCGGAGGTTTTTGCCACCATGGAAGCTCTCTTTTCCTTGGGCTTCAACCGTTCTAACAGCAAACGCTCGAACAGAAAAATCAGTGATTAATGCAAATGGGAGCCCACCCAATTCTCCCAGGTTGCGTTTTGTATGCCTGACATGACGTTGGTGGTTGACCTGGGTTGCTGCATGAACCTGATCTCACAGCGAAAGCCGAATCCAAAAGAGTCTGGTTGTCAACACTTGTGCTTTTGTTACCAAGTTTATACAAGAAAAAGGCTCGCAAGGGGGAAGATATACACGACGAGGGCGGCTGGGCGCTTTCCACGATGCGACGGGCTTAGGCGTCCATGGCCTTGGAGACCTCCTCGGGCAGACACTGGCTGTAGAAGGTGTCGGAGGCCCTGCAGACGGCACCCTTGGGGCACGTGGCCTTCCAGAGGCCGCGGATCTCCTGGCCCGCGCACTGGTCGAAGATTCCGGCCTCCTTCTTCATGCAGCTGCCCGACCAGTCGCTGTCCTCCACGCACTGCAACCCCGAGGCGCAGCTCTTGCTGCCGTCCTCGAACTTACAGCGGCCGTAGAGCGCCACCTTCTCCTCACTGGCGCCGTCCGCGCCCTTGTGGTGGCGCTTGGGCATCTTGATCTTCTCGCGGTCCGTCTTCTTCTGGCACTTGCTGTACTGGTCCGAGACGAGCACGCACTTGAGGTTGGAGCCGCTGCAGGGCACGGCCCAAGGGCCATCCACGCCCTTGCCGCCGCACTGGTCGTTGAGCACCGGCTTCTTCTTCTGGCACCAGCCGAAGTGCTTCTCCTTCATCTGGCAGAACATGCCCGTATCGCACTTGACGGCCTTGTCCTCCCACTCGCACTGCTGGTACAGGCCCGCCTTCTCGGTCAGGATGTGCACGCGCAGGCGCAGCGAGGCGTCGGCGGCGGGCACAGCGGCCAGGCCAAACAGGGCGGCGACGAACACGGCGAGCTTCATGGCGAGAATATACTTTCGCTGCTGGAGGGGGCGATTGGGGAATGGCTGGAAGCAGCGCTAGCAGGACGCCATGGATCTCGAGGGGCACTTTAGCTCACGGCGTATGATCTGATTTATATTTCTAACGGCTATAGAAATACGTTAGATCGTTTCTATGAACTTCAAGTTCGTGTGCCATTTGTGTGCGCGAGCGAAAAGGTGCCTTTTTCCTGAGCTGGCCATGGTGACGCTGGAGTTGAGTTGAGGTGGCGGGGCCCGCGGCTGGCTTTTGTGCGGTGTTTCCATTGACGAGATGTTGGAGCTGCGCTGAACTGAAGCGGAGGCTTCCGGCACCACGGAGCTGGTGGGCGGACCGAGGAAAGCGGCGAGGCGGCGTCTGTTGCACGCGTGCCGATGAAACTGGCTGGCTATCCATCGGTCCACTGGGGGCCAAGGTCAACAAGTTAGCTAATCCGCTCTGTGGCGCGCTGCGCAATGCAATGTCCACAATCTCTCTCACAAACCAACTACCAGCACGTCCGGTGACGCCTGTTCCAAGTCAATGGCGGCCGCAGCAAGAGATCACCTCCGCGCAACAAGCCCCTCTCGCTGTGCTTTGAGCTGTTTCACGACCGGGCTCTTCTCGCTGCGCAAGCCGCGACGAATGATCCGCCCGTGTCCAGCGTACTCTTGTCCTGTCAGGACAGGCAAGTGCGCTGGCGACAGAAACCGCGAGAGGCCAGCGTTGTGGTGATAACATTAAATCCACACGCGGCTTTCTTGGCCGTCCTGCTGTCGTCGCTGTCAGAGGCCCGGTCGATATCACTTCCACATTTGCAGAACTGAAGCAAGTATGGCCCCGACAGTCTCACAAACACTCGCGCACTTCAGCGAGCGCGACCAAGTCCCCGAGAGCCTGTCCATCCTAACGTATACCGAGGAGGAACAGGAGGGAGTGCAAGACTACCTGGGCGACGACTGGGACGAGCAAGACTCGGCTCCAGCATCGCGTTCGAGGAAATCCAGTGTCGAGTCCATCTGGAGCGTATGCAGCCCGCCGCTCTCGTTTAGTGTGCTTGGTGTCTGCACGACCCCGACTGCAGTCAAGAAGGAATCGCCGCGTCGGGTTACTAGTCCGCTGCGCAGGGTCAGTTGCCCGCAGCTCATCTCTCTTCAGGAGCTTCCAGACGAGCGTTCTCTGTCAGGGAAGCGCTCCGTGTCACCTCAATATCGGCCTAGCGAGTTGGGCATTGGACTCGCCAGCACTGCTGGGAATCCGGGCGGAGCCGACGCCTCCAGCTAGCTGTAAATGGGGCACGCGAAGCTCGAAGGCACGCGTTGAAGCGCAAGCAGCTTTCAAAGTGTACAATATCTGCGGAATATATGTTGAGCTGAAGTTGTCCAGATTTCATCGAAAGCACACTTGCATTGCACTCCTCCATACGCAGCAAAGCATTGGTGTCCATGAGCTGAGCCCTACAACGCTAACAGCCGAACGCACAAATTGTGTGGTTCGGTATCAGAAAAACGGTCCGACGCATTTTCCAAGGATGTCGAAGAAGACGAGCTCATGCAGCCTCCCCGCGAAGAAGGCGGCTTCCGCCCCAGTCGCCCCAAGCCCAGCGAGTGGTGAAGCGGACACAGGAAGCGCGGCTGCAGCTGACGCTGCTAGGGGCGTTGCGACTGGCGCCGCAGCTGGAATCGGACTGTGGGGATTGGCGATGCCGGTTGCCAACCTCATCGGGTTCACGACGTCGGGCATCGCTGGCGGCTCCGCGGCTGCGTCCATGATGTCAGCCACCGCGGTGGCCAGCGGAGGAGGCGTCGCTTCTGGGAGTACAGTGGCCGTGCTGCAAAGCATTGGCGCCGTGGGGCTGGCGACGCCTGTGGGGCTCTCGCTCGTCGCTGCGGGGGCGGCCATCGGCGGCACAGCGCTCCTGATCAAGTCCAAGCTGGCCAGCGGTAGTAGCGGGGATGAGGCACAGACGCAGCCGGCAGCTTCGGTTGAAGGAGAGGAGACGGGGCTTTGGACCCTTGTGGAGGTCTCGCCCGACTCGGGAAAGCCCAGCATCCGCACGTTCGCGGACGACTACAAAGCGCGCAACGCCTTCTTGAACTCGTCGGCGTCGAGTAAGGCGCTCTTCGACCCCGATAACAACAGAGTGCTGGAGCTCGGCTGGCAGGAGTGAGCAGGTTGTAGGTTGGACTTGTTGCCGGTAGCGATCTCAATGCATCAAGCTGAGCTAAGAGCGACAAGATCGTTTCCCGACTTCCTTGTGCTACGCTTGCAGATCTGCAGAACTCATGCCTACCACGATGCAATCGTTTGGGTTGGCTCTCTGCGGCCACGGGCGCGGGACGCTGGTGGTCTCTCAGCAGAAGTGGCGCTGTGTCCTCGGCGCAGGAGGCCCCTCCGCGCTGTGAACGCGAGCTACTGGCGAGATTGTTCATGACCTCACTTGCGAATTTACTCCACGGGCCTGCCAACGCGTTCTCATGGCACCACAAGAACAAGAACATGATGAAGAGCAAGAGGAGAAGAGGCCGACGATAGCAAATGCGTGGGCTGCAGTTGGTGCTGCCGCTGTGTACGGTGCTGCAGGACTCACGACGGCCGCAACTCCTGTTGCTGCTATGGCGGCCACGATGTCGGGTGCTCCTGTTGCTGCCACGATATCTGCTGCTCCTTATGCTAGTGTATGGTTATCTTCCGTTGTTGGCCTCACGGGCAGTAGTAGTAGCATCGGTGTGGCTGCATTGGCGAACCCTGTCACAGGACCTGTGTGTCTCGGAATCGTTGGCGCTGCTGCAGTTGGAGTGGGTGTGGGCTACATGATGTTCAGCACGCCACCACAAGAGCAAGATCAAGAACAAGAACAAGAGAAGGAGGAGAAGGAGAAGGAAGCGGAGAAGTCGACGCCGGTAGCGGATGCAGCCAAGCGCGCTGCAGTTGGTGCTGCCGTTGCGGGTGCTGTGTACGGTGCTGCTGTCGCTGTGGGACTCACGACGGCCGCGACGACTACTGCCACGATGTCTGCTGCTCCTGTTGCTGTTGGCGCCGCGGCAGGCTTGGGCTTGTGGGCATCAGTCGGAACCGTTGTCAACGTGATTGGGTTCACAGCCAGTGGCATTGCAAGTGGCTCTGCTGCGGCAGCGATGATGTCTGCATCCGCCATCGCAAGCGGAGGTGGCGTCGTGAGTGGTAGTTTTGTGGCTGTTCTTCAAAGCGTCGGAGTGCTTGGTTTGGCGACCCCTGTGGGCCTCGGGATCGTTGGCACCGCAACTGTAGTTGGACTGGGAGTGAGCTACATGACGGCGGCGGCACCGGTCGCCGCTGCTGCCACGAGCGGATGGACAATATTCGTGACGGCGGTTGGAGCCGGCGCTGCTGTTGGTGTCGCATCGGCTCCTGTCGCAAACGGAGTCAAAGCGTTTGTGGGGAAGGTCAAAGAGAGTGGAAGCTCGTGCTGGGTCCTGGCGACGGAACTTGGGAAGTATCATTTTCAGATTTTCGACAATGGAAGCAGCAGCCGCGAGGCCGGTTTGGCCAAGTTGGCGCTGTTCGATCCCAGTGGCAAACTCGTGATGATCTATGGCTTGTAGGAGTCAATGCGCACATGGAAACAGCGCCGTACTGGGCAACCCGAGCCGGTGAAGCTGCTGCCCACTACGGCTACCCTAGTTGCACTCGTGGACGTTGGTCAAAGGAAACCACGGGAGAGTGTATGATCACAATGAAAACTACGACGTAGTAGTTGTGGAAACGAGGAGGAGGCCGCTAGGTATGACATGAAAAAAAAATCCTTTCACTTTTACATTTGCGAATTCTAGTTTCCATTTCCATCCTATTTGCTGCAGTTCGCCGAGGAGACGATGGAACCATCATCAAGTCGACTTGAATGGAATACCGATGGCCAAGGACGAAGAAGCGGTTGTTGGGGCAGCAGCGAAGGAGACAATTTGGCTGGCGATGAGCTCGTCACATGGTGTCTGCACTGCAGTCGTGGAGGATCCTCTCCTGGACGGACCGGTGCCGTCAACGGCATCTAACCGAGTGATACTCCTCGTCGCCCGTTGACGAAGCTGCAAGCCAGTCTGTCCGCTCTTCAGCTCGCTCTCGTCCTCACGACGGTGCTCGAATCTGGGAATCTCAGCGTGATCAATGGGTGGCTCAAGACGCTGACCCCGTCACATTGTCTCCAGTTACTCGAGCAGACGACAAATGAATTATCCATCCGGCTGAGCACGACGTTCTTTCGTGAGACCTCGGGTGATAATATCCTTTGACGACCACCACTCACATTTGCACTTGGCTTTTGCTGCTCAACTGGCCAGTCTCCGAGCACGCATGCTAACTTCGTTTATCACTTTCTGAACTTCACAAATTATTTAGCATCCAAGCTGCTCACTCGCAGTTCAGTCGTACGCATGGCACTCTGTGGTGCTGTTATCGACAGTCAAGCGTCCGAATTCTGCAGCAATTTCCCGAGAGAAACAACCCTCGGAAAGCGATGCCGACGCATAAGTGGCTCGTGTAGAGCCATTGCCACCGCCGTGGCGGGAGTCTAGCACGGCAGATGCCGTCAATGCTGCGTGAACTTCATGCGGTCTATAGTCGTATCGCAAGTCAAGGCCATTGCCCTCCACGGCCGTCGACCTCGAGAAAGAGTTCGCGAACTGTGTCACGAGCACGAACGATCCATTTCGTCCAGGGCGATAGCTCACACTCCCGGCTAGTGGGTAGTCTTCCGTCTGCGAGACTGACACCGTTTGCAGCTTCGCTGGCTGATCAGACTGGCTTGGAACATCCTCACGGTGTGCGGCCGATAGCGAAGCGACGGTCAGCTTTGTCTCCACGTGTGTACGACTTTCAAACCACTGGTCCAAGCCATCGGACGAGTACATCTGCGTGTTCGTAAAGTCGAAGTGTTGCTGCAAAGTGTAAACTTTCCTGCCGGCCGAAGTGGTCACGCTCGTCTTGACGTAGAGATCGCGAGCCACTGACGTCCAAAACGCGCTGTTCAAGTCGGTCATGTTATCACTTCCGGCGCCAACCTTGGCAGGCAAAGTTATCATTGCTGGCTCCACATATCGATCCAGTCGCTCTTGCAGCACCCTCACACGTGTTGGGCGCATTGCTGCCGCATCTTGGAAGACCAGAAGGTTCCCGTCGATCAGCCAGAAGGCCTCACCGTAGACAACGCGAAAAGCTACAGCGTGTTCACCGCCTTCGAGAAACTTTCCCAGAAACGGAGTGAGGTTCAGAATGTAGGTGGGGGCATTGAACGCCCCAATACCAACGATCGGCTTCCACAGATACGGACTCAGTCCTCCCGTGAACACCAACGGGAACGGCCATACCACACCCACTACTTGATCGTCCACAAGCACCTGCACCTCCCTGAACGCTCCGTCGGCCCCGCAACTCGCCGCGTACATCGCATCGCTGAGTTCTTCACGACTGAAATTGCTGCGTCTCGCCAACTTCTCTGCGAAGTCCATAGCAACGTTACCTGGCGGGTTCGAGTAGTAGAACTCGTCACACTGATGGTGCGTTAGGAAGAGCTCCAGATACAATTCCTCAGTATTATCCGGCAACTGCACCAGCCGAAACGGCGGTCCTGCTCGAGCTGCAGTGGGTTTCTCCGAGAACCACCCGTACGACTTGGTGCTGCTTGAAACAGGCACAATTTGATCCGGTCTTCTCACCTGCTTGCTCGCATCTCGCGGGCGGAAGAACTCGAGCGACAAGACCACTTTGAAGCTGCTGGTGTACAGCGAGCTTACGATATTATCCAGTGCGACCACCACAGTGCCTCCCGCCTTGAACATGTCGGCATAGAGAGAGACGTCCTTGGTCACCTCCCACGCCACGCGGTACTCTCTCGACGGCTCGGCAGTCGACGTTCGCAGCAGCTCCACGCCGTTCACCCAAACGGCTGCAATGCGATCGTACTGTACCCCGGCATCGCAACTCACCGCCCACTTGAGGTACACGACGGAGTAGTCGTCGTCGCATGGTGGGGCGTTGAACGTCTCGACTGCTGGGTGCCAGTAGGAATTGGCGAACTCGTGCGCCACAAGCGGCAGGACGCAGGGCACGCCGCGCACGTTGGTGTAGGCCGGTCCTCCCACCTCCAACGCCCTCTCCACAGTCGGGACGTTGCTCTTGTCGGGCTGCAATTGGCTCTGTGCGGCCAGCAGCGTCACTGCGGCGTCCCATAGACGTCCGAGTGCCGCGGCCATTGCTACAGCCGTCAAGAAGATCGGATTCGATGGTGATTGGCTAAGGACGAGCGACTACCGCGACGAGCTTCTGAGTCGCAGCCTGGCGAGCGTGGAAGCTGTTTGGTGGCGAGGGTTCGCTCGGTAACGTGGATTCGTCTTGAATGAGCTAAAGCGTGCGGAGAGAGGCTCAAGCGCTGCCCATCGTTTTGCTTGCAACTTGCTACTGTTGAGGATGGCGGTTCAATTCACCGATGGGATGTGCAGCATCGACTCGATCATTGTTGTCGCTTTCGGCGTTGACTGTGCTGTTCTGCAGCTTCAACTCGATCATTGTTGTCGCTTTCGGCGTTGACTGTGCTGTTCTGCAGCTTCAACTCGAGCTTTTGGCGTTCGCTGCGAGCGAGATGGTGGGATGAGACCACTTATGGCTTCACAAATTCGTGTTGGTATTTCGGGATGTGGTCGACTCGACGTTACGGCCTGTCGAGTGTTGCTTGTCAAGGCGCACCAACTGACGACTGGGAAACTGTTCGCTGCATGAATGCCGCGACTATCCAAACGACTGGGGGCGACAGGCTCGAGCACTGGGGTGCGTGTCCAGCCATCGACCGGACAGCAAGGAATGCCCGGCAGGCCGAGAACGCATTGCTCTGGTGCTAGCTCTGCGGTCAGATTCTACCTGTAGTTCAGGCTACATGATTACCACGGTTAGCTGCTACTGGTGTGGCCTGCACTATTTGTTTTTGCTCTAAGCGAATTGTGCATATTATTGTCGAGATTTCGAGACGCACCATTCCAGCCCAACAAAATGGCTAACCTCTTTGGCATGGTTTACCGTCTGCACTGTCCACTTTGGACACACTACGTTGGCTGTGAGGACGCTGTTGGTAGCAGGGCAGTTGAACCATCACTCGGGGGATGAGTTAATTTGTGTCCTCTCGTTGTTTATCTCGCGACTCGACGTGTCCGGGTGATCAACTGCGGACAGACGCTGTGCCGGGTGCTAGGTGAAGCAGCACTGGCAACTTTACCGTCTAGATCATATTCATCCCGACAAGGGCCAACAACACAAAATTCTCAATTTCTGGACGGAAAAAGGATTTTCACCGTTTTAGAGATCACAATAATTTGAGTGGGGTCAGATGAAGGTGGCAAATCTCACCAGTTGAGCTTGGATACTTTTTAGATGACAACCGCAATGCGGCGGCAACATGACCCCCACGGCGTGCAGTTTGGCAGGCGATGCGCTCCGTATCTTGAACGTCACTCGGCAATTTGCCATCAAACACTAACTCCCAATCTGAGCCTTCAACGCGACCAATGATCTCCCCTGAGGTGATGCAAGAGCTGCTGTCTGTGCGGCAGGTGCTCCACTACCTACCGGAGTCTGCTTCATCAGACAAGGGCTGGACGGAGCAGGAGCAGCATCTCTTCTGGGTGGCTCTCACTCAGCACCCTCAAGGCCCCTGGACCACGATCGCCGAGTTCATCGGCACCAAGTCGGCCCGGCAGGCGATGACCCACGGTCAGAAGCTGCGCCAGAAGCTCAAACGCTGGAACGAGCGTCTGCGAAGCAACCCCACTGCAAGCATGTTGATGGACGAAGTCAATGTTTCAACAACCGCCGACGTTAGTGTTACCGCTGGCATCTCGGTTGAAGCCGTGTCGACGATGAGCGCCGATGAAACCATGACCAGCAGTGGCAGTTCCGACCTCCAGTCTGTTTTCCCAGTCCCAACGCCGGCGCACGCTGGAGCGCTGCAGCCAGGATTTACTGTTGACGGTATGAGCATCGTCGAAATGGATGGTCTCCACCTGGGCGACGTCGAATTGATGGGGGCAGGCTGTGCCGCGCCAAGCATGCAAATGGGTTTCCCAGCACAGTTCCCGAACGGGTCAATCAGCCCTCCGCACGTCTCAGCGGACGCGACGCGTGTTGTGGAGCTGATGTTGTCCGAATCGTCCGAAGAAGTGACAGTGACGGACTTTGCAGACGACCCGGAGATGCTGCCGCAGGACCTGCTGGACGACCTGCTCGACATCCTCTCGGACGACGACTTGAACGAGCTGAGCAATCACCACCAGCACAACCCCAACATGCTTTGATGGCGCTGCAGGACCACGCTGCTCCATCGTGATTGTGGCAAGAGAACCAGATCAATCGCCTAACTGTATGAATGCGCAGTGTATCGTTTGCCTTTTTGGCACCAACGTCCCGAATTCGCGTGCTGTAAACGTCGTTTTCTAAATTCCAAAAATTACAATCAATCAAATGAATTGCTTTTGAGTGTGCTTCATATAGTTTCCTTTGAGACGCATCTGTTCCAGACGAACGAGCCCGTTGAGACTACGTCCCCAGGTTCTGAAGACGTCGTTGGGTTGTGACTTAGCGGAGCCTCTCAAAAGTATCCTGGTCAAATGAGAGTGAAGGTCACTGAGTTGAAGTTCTTACCACCGTTCCATTTCGGTTAAGTGCATCTACCCGGTGGTCAACATTTTGAAAACTTAATTCTATACTTGATCGAGGATGCGTTTCAGCAAAGTCGAAGCCACTTCTGGACGTCCACGCGGATCCTGAGGGTCCTGTGTCGGAGCTAGAAGCGGGTAACCAAAGAGACGGGCGATCTACTCCAATGCTCGAGTCAGAGCGATGCACAACTGCGCTCGTGAATTGATATTCACTGTGGCGAAATTTTGCTCCAGTAACCCATTGAGCGCCGTGGGAGATGGTCGCTGGCACCGACCGCGAGCTAGTGAACTCGGAAGCACTGCGAACAATGGGGCGAGGGGCTTTCATCTCTGCGATATAGTAACTAACGTATGCAATTGCCTCGCATTGGATGGTGCTGGCGTGAAAAAGGCAACTACGGCTCGAATGCAAAACTCGCTTGGGATGTTCGGCGGAGCTTGATGCTAGCGTTCCTCGGTGCGGTGCAGACTGAGTCGGTGGGACGGTGACCCCTTTCGGGCGGAAATCGTGAGGCCGAGCGCCACGCAAGACCGATTGATCTGATCCAGTTCAGGACATGCCGGAGAAACGACCCCGTGAACCCTGTTGACGATGTCGCTGTCCGAGCACATCGTACGCGCGGATCTCGGTGGGACTTGCAACACGGCCATTTAAACGAGCACAAGAGCAAACGGGAGACGCGGCTTACGATTGCTAGCACCTCGTGCTCGTTTAAATGGCTGTGTTGCAAGTCCCACCGACTCGAGTTTTGGGGTCGTTGCGGACAGGCTGGTACTGCCGTGTCCGGACTCAAAATGTTGGATTTTGTGGGCAAAAACTTTCTTCCGGGTTTTGACTCGAGGGCGTAAACCAATTTTTGAGACGGATTCTCGCTTGAGCGGCCATTTTGCTAGTCAAGTAGATGGCGGATCGACGCTCTGCACCTCGGACGCTATTGTCCATTCACCAATTCGCTGCGTGACCCGCACAGGCCCAAGAAATGATCTCCAAGAAAGTGCACGACGAGCTCATGTCGGTGCGGCGAGTGCTGCACTACCTACCGGTATCGCCTTCGACAGAGTACGGGTGGACTCCACACGAGCGTCGGGTCTTCTGGGTGGCGCTCGACCGCTACCCGAGGGGCCCCTGGACAGTCATTGCCGAGTTCATCGGTACGAAATCGACTCGCCAAGCCATGACCCATGGCCAGAAGCTGCGCCAGAAACTCAAGCGCTGGATCACGCGTCTCAATCGCAACCCGGCAGCACGATCGCTCATGGATGAGGTCGTTTCCGGAACCCCGACTTCGGCTGCAACCATCTCAACGGAGATTAGTGTTGCGGTGTCGACACCGCGATCCTTAGTGGCGCCAACCCGCGGTCCTTCGTCTGCGGCGAAGCAGCCAACTACGAACTCACAGCCGAACGTCTACCGAGAGAGAAGCCCAGTCTGTTCCGCAGTTGACGACGCAAACACGAGTTCTTCCCCGCCAGAACAAGAAAACCCAGGATACACCTCGGCGAGTCTTCAATTGCTGTTCAATCCCCATGCGATGGTTAGCAGCTCGGTCATTCCTGCGGTCACAGCACGACCACTAGATCCGGAGGAGACTAAGCACGAGGATGCTACTCGTAGTTCCGTTCCGTATCCGATCGAGGCCGCAGTACCAGGACGAAATCTCCTCGACGAGCTTGCAGACGTGCTCTGGAATGACCATGATGGAGAGAGTATGCTCTAGCAAGATAACATAAGAGTTGC
>JAABLK010000144.1:0-52305 GCA_012295415.1 Phytophthora chlamydospora | reverse complement strand
CCTCCGTTAGTCGGTGTCTGGGCGCAGTGCGTGTGAGTTTGGATCCCTAGAAATTCTAGCGGATCTGCTCCACCACATCGCCGCCTTCCCAAGCAACGCCCGGCCCTGTGCCTCCGGTGCGCACCGTCGCCAGCGCGCAGCCCGCTCCGCAACAACCGGCATTATCTCCTCCTGCGGCGACCAAAGCCGACACAACTTCTCCGGCGCCGGTGGTGGCTGCGTCCTCTGGGGCTCGTGGAAGCACGCGCATCGCGGCACGTAAGCGGTCGGCGGCTGAGCTAGCCGAGGCTCGCCGCCAAAAGCGCCACCTTGGCAGTGACCCCGACGCCGCCGCAGCTGCTGCCCTCGCTGACGCGGTTCCTCTCGGGCCCACATCGACGCCATCCGCAGCACGCAGCGCAGCTCCCGCGGCCAGTACAACGTCATCCGCCCTCTCGCCGAGACCCAGTCCTGCCGCGGCTTCAACGTCTGCATCACCGGCGGCACGCCGGCGGTCCGCATCCGGTCCTGCGGCGGCGAACGTGTCACCCGTGGTGCCATCGTCCTCCGCATCGGCACCAGCGTCGACTCCGTCAACGCCTGCACCCAGGCCGAAGAGGGGGACCAAGAAGCCGAAGGCTGTCACGGCCGCCAAGACGAGCACGCTGGGGCGGACCGGAGCGCCGGCGCCACCGAGCGCGCCCCTCCCCTCTCCGCCAACATTATCAACCGCGCCGGTGAATACTGCCTCAACCGACACACCCATATGCATATGGCTCGACGCTGACCCGGGCACCGCACGCCCCGACCACGGAGCCACCGCACCACTACTGCGCGCTGGCAAGCCCTGTGGCGACCCCGTGCACGGCGTCTCCGGCACCGCGGTAGGTGCTGCGCAGGTCCACAGCGACAGCGTGTCCCTAACGTCGGCCCAGCCGGCCCCCACGCAGTTCAACCTCGATGACTTTCTGGGCCAATTTCATTCTGACTTGCCAGTTGTTCAGCCCCCTCAGATTGCACCACCTATGTTCACCGCCGACCCGTCCGGAACACCGACGGCCAGTGCGTGTGCCGCTCCAGAGATGATACCGGCCAGCGCCGCACGATCGTTGCTCCGCGACTTGGCGGCTCTCCTAAACCAGCAAGGGCCCGCCCCGACAGCTCTCGCCTCCGCGGCCCCGGTGGTGCCGGCAACGGCAACGTTCACGCCATGGCCCTGCCTAACGATCGTGGTGTACTGCCGCCGGTCGCTGTTCGCACCCTTCGAGCAGCGGATTTCCCCCCGCCTGCCCACAGAGCTCGCGGCGATTTTGTTCCCGCGGCGGTCCATTGTCTGGCGGGCCACCGGGCACACTCGTTCTTTCTCTCGGCCGAAGGATGCGGGTCATCAGGCATGGTGCACGTTCTGCACATGCAGCTGCTCGACTGTGTCCGCTTTCCGGACGACCCTCCCGTTCTCGGCTGCGTACACAGCTTGCGCTTAGGGCGTTACGGCGTGTCAATCATGAGCTTTAAGCGAGCCGACCACGCCACCCAGCTTGCGCTGGGTCTTCTAACGCCTCTTGCAGCCTTGACTTCGGGGCCAACGTTGCTCCACCGCCGCCCCCGCCGTGCGAGTCCTATTTCGACATTCTGGGGCCCCTGCAGGGGTTGACAACCTACGCCAATGCGGAGTGGTACGAGCCGATGACTCATCCACTTTACCGGCTGCGTGAGTTCGTGGTGGCCAACATGGACGCTGATCCCGCCCACACTCCATCTAGAGTACATCGAACACTCCACGAAGTGAACTACCTCCTCGGCACTACTTACATACACCTGGCGAGCGACGCGCCGACATGGTGGCGGGAATTCTGCGCAGCCTCGCACCGCATTCAGTTCACGTCCGCGGTATGGGCGCTGGCCCGCCAAGAGACCCTGCTCGCCTTCGTGCAGCCGGCCCGGCCAAGCCACGCCGCGCCCGTCAATGTGCGCCGCGCGAGAGTCCCCGCAGGGCAGCGCAGGCGCAAGGGAACCGCCAAGGAGCTGCTCGGCCGTCAAGTATTCTGGCGCACATCCGAGTCCTAATTCCCCGTGGCGCCGACGGCACGGAGCTCTGCTTACGCTTATTCGCCGCATCAATGTGCACGGGCGGCACACGTTCGGCTTGCGCCTTTCATTTGCGCACGCACACGTGGCACGAGGCACTCCCGGACGACCTGCTCACCTACATTAGGCGCAAATTCGGCCGGCGCAATATGTCTCATCGTCGTCGGTCCTGAGGAGGCCGAGGTGTCGCTGGCTCGCCGGCACTTCGGTACCACGCTCTCAACTTAAACACGAATACACAACATTCGTCTACAAGTCTGAGTCAGAGTGAGTCAACCAGCCGCATGGCGAGGCATATTCAGACCCCATGCCCGTCTCCTACCACCGCTGCCCACGCGCATTCTGGTGAGAACCCATCCTTCGTGCTCGAAGGTGGGGATGCCACCAACGCGCGCGCGGGCCCGATACTTCTTGCCGACGAAAGGCTGGCCACAGGTAGCCATTCCGTCGATGACAATGCTCTGGTCCAACGACCACCAGCTACATTACCAACATCGACGACCGGCGCCCCGAGTATGGACACAGCAACCTGTTGGTTCCGGAGTGCAGACACGGGCGGCTTCCCACCGCGGGGCCTCGCGTTGTGCGGGTCGAATGAATCCTGCAAACCTTCTCGCCCCGCCACTGTCTCTCGCGCGCTGCTACCGGGCAGCGACTTGCCTTTCACGGCCACCACGTCGACCACGTCGGCCGCATGGCTCAGGCATCCCATCGCCGTCGTGTCCCGTCAGTCCGCGCCCTCAGCGCACTAAAAGCAAACGGCTCTGCGCGTCACCGCGCCTGGGACTCCATTCGGTGGTCGTCGCTGACCCGAACCTTTCTCGAAGCTGGGGTAGCGTTGCCCCCGCACACAAGTCCGGCACCCTCGGCCACGTTCCAGCTGAACAAGCCGCTCCAGGCGGCGATGTCTGAGTTCATTTGGCGCACTCGGCCTTCGCTCAAGGAGTTTGTCGAACTTGTGAGGAGTCAGACGACGGACGACTACAGACCCAACAAAGCACTCCTGCCCGCGGCGCTACAGGCACAGTGTCTTGGCTACGATCACCTTAACATGTTGATCGCCATCGCGATCGACGGCGCACGAGCCGAACTTCGGGAGCCCATGCCAAAGCAGCACCGCTTTCCCCGGAACCACCCTTCGGCAGCCGAGCGTATCAATGTGTTGCGGAAGAACATCCGCAAGGAGCAAGGCATGCTGCGATGTCTCGTCGTAGATGCCGACATCATTGAAATCTGGCCCAAGTTATTCTTCAGCCCGTTCGGCGTCGTCGACAAAGGGGGCGGTGACCCTCGCGTGACTGGCCGGGTCATCCACGATTTGCCATTTCCGGACGGTGGCTCCGTCAACTTTCAGACCGACCGCTCCGCAATACCTCGACCGAGCTTCGAACACTGCTTGAGCATCGCGCGCGAAGTTCTCCGTTGCAAACAAGCGGATCCAGACGCGGAGGTGAAGCTAATGGCTGGCGACGTCGCCACCGCTTACCGGAACGCACACACACACAGAGAAAGCGTCCATCTTTTTGCCGGTCGTATTCCGGAAGACAACGCCATTGTCATCGACATGGCAGCGGCTTTCGGTTGGACGGAGTCCGCTGGCACCAATGGCGTTTTAGGCGGGGCCGTCGCCTTCGTCCACTGGTGCAGTGCCGATGATGCATATCCCCATAGCTTCTACAACTACCACTTGGTGGACGACCACGTCAGCGTGACGTCAGACGTCGGGACGCGCTGCGCAGACATCGAACGCTCCCTCCGGTTTGCAATGACTGCTGTACTCGGTCCCGAGGCCGTCAACGACGACAAGTTCACCACGTGGTGCACTCGGCAGAAAGCGCTGGGCCTCATTTTCGACACAGCCGCCGGGACGGTCGCGATGCCTACCACGAAGATCGAGAAGGGTTTACACCTTGTCGACAAAGCTCTCCGTGCGACTTCCCTCAGCCGCACCGATTTCCGTTCTCTCATGGGCTCTTTACGCCACGTTGCGACGTGTGTCCGGCCAGCACAGGCTTTTCTTCAGCGACTTCGGTCTCAGGAGCCCGCGCTTTTCCGCACGTCGCACATTTGCCTGTCCGCCTCAATGCGTGCCGATCTCATCTGGTGGCGGCAGATCCTCCAGGACCCGATATTGAACGGCGTGCCTCTCGATTTTTTCGGCGATTTACTCGAACCTGATATCGTCGTCATTACAGATGCCTCCGATGTGGGTTTTTGTGCACTCGCTCCGGCCGTCTCTTAAGCCCTAACATACAAGTTCCAGCCAGATGAGCAGGCCCTCATTGCGGAATTTAAGAGAGCCAGCAATAACGAGTTCGACATCAACTATCGCGAGCTCCTCGCATGCGCGTTTGCAGTCCGCACCTGGGGGCCTTCATGGCGGCCCATGCACAACTCTACCAGGCCAGTTCACGTCCATTTCCGCGTCGACAACACTTCCGCGATTTCATGGCAGTCCAAGATGGCACGCGGGCCCAACTCTTGATCCGACTACTAGCCATGTGGGAGCACCGGTTCCAGTTGAGAATCTCGGCGTCCCACATTCCAGGCGTGGAGAACACGGTAGCAGACGCAGGGTCACGACGGTGGGAGAACCGCTCGTACGAACGTCTGTTCACGACGTCAACGCAGGCCTGGACAGAATCAGCCCCTCCGAGTTGCATCGCAGACCTCGACCAAGATTGGCTCAACATCTCCGCGAGCACTCTGTCGCAGACTCCTCTTTCAAGCTCTACCGCCGGGCTTTCTCGTATTGGAAGCGCTGGACGGGCAGCAGGGGCATTCAGTGGCAGCTCATCGGCCCCGTAGGCTGGAAGGTCCGAGTACTGACTGATTTCATTATCGACGGCGCACACGGAGGATTCGGGTCCAACGACCCTGTTCGCAGCTCGACAATCAAGATCATCCTCTGCGGCATCCGCCACTTTCTCCTCGCTGCTGGATTCGACATCCTCATTAGACACCCACAAATTCGCATGCTCCTGAAGGGTGTCGACCGAGGCGACGCCCCCCGGCGACAGCAGGCCCCCATCTCGGTTGCATTGCTGCCAGCGGGCTCGACCTGAACAACTGGGGGGCTCAGATCGGTACCCGATATGTAGCGCGGGAGATAAGCTTCCGCTTAACATGATCATTCCCCCAACCGGCTGTGCATTGATGGAGATGGAAACCAGGTATTTTCTGTTTTCTAGTTTTTTTTTATTTGCGTGTATGCGAATATTTGTTTGTAAAAAATGTAATGGTTGCTGCAGGAATGAGCACTTGCGCTGCTCATACTCAGGGCGGCAGCACAACACGTTCTCGAGAAGAGATACATGGTGCGTTCATTGAGGGATCTATTGAGCACTGGAATTCGGCTTCCAAAAGCGGAAGGAGTAGACCCGGCCGACGATCACGGCAATTCCGACGCCGAGACGTTCGAAAGGTGGTTCACAAACTTTTGCACGACGCTTAACACGAGGCATGGTGGGTGTAATATTCACATGGATGGAGCCTCTTATCACAAGAGGCTTACCAATCCGTCCCCGAACAAGTCGTGGTTGAAGGCAGATATCCGAGAATGGCTCACAAAACATTGTACGTTGTTCTGATAATTACTATTGGTGATATCATGTTTAAATTACTGTCGTGTTACAGGCATTGAATATCGAGAAAAAGATGCCATCGCACAGCCTTTTGTGCGCGTGCAGCCTCATCGATGTTCCCTCATTTACGCCGCTCAAATCATCGCAACTGAATTCGTCCACTTACTGTACTTCACGCCACCATACCTCCCCAACCTTCAGGCTATTGAAATGGTATGGGGGCTGATGAAGAATCACATGCTGGGATCCGGCTTCCAACGCTAAGGAGCTCGAAGCAAAGGTCGTCAAAGAGTTCCGCGCAGTGTCTGATAGCAACTGGACGAGCTACTACCGTCACGTTCAGAAGTTTGAAGACAAGTATGCTGCAGCACTGGACGCCTGCTGCCTTGCAGGTGACGACGAGACCAGCGAAGACGACGAAGAGGGAGAGCAATGTGGCAGCAATGACGATGAGGATCAAGTCGTCATGTACTATTTTTAACCAACCTCTGAGAATTTATATTCATCGTCTCATGATATTCAACTGGTATTTGGAGTTGTATCTTCTTCGATGGCCCTTCGCAAAATTGACATTTTTTTTGCAGATAAGCCAATCAATGCGTATAGTTTGTGGATTGTCCACGGAGCTCATTGCCGCATTTTTGAAGTCTCACAAGAAGCGCTTTTATGATATAAGGACTGTTAATTACGCTATTCAAACCCCATGAATCGATAGAAAACCGGCGTTTTAATCCTATATTGGATTGGCTTCGCATGATTACCGACAGTATTTTGTAAGGAGTCCTGAAACCAGTTGTATATTCTTTCGTGGGTAGTACAATAGTGGAGTACGTAAAGACTACAACCCACGCGGTTGGACTGTTGCGGCTTTGCGTAGTGCACAAAAGTCTTCCAGTCAAACGAATCCGCCGATCCCGATTGAGATGAGGTGATTTCAATGAAGAACCACTTCACGACATCAAATGCGTAAGAAGCACTATGGGCTTTCTTCATGGATTTCACGTGGTACACTTTCATGCGGCCCGGACACAGCGGATTTTCGTGATTGCGGCCCGTTACTGGTAAAAGTATATACCTATAGGCTGTCCAGTCCATCAGCTCGCTCAGTTCATTGCACAATCGACATCTGGCGCTTTTTCCACGAGAGAATTACGCTTTCTCCATCATTACGTAGACATCCGTTGGGAGTTAGCACACTACTGCTGTTTCGTGCGTCATGTAGCGACATACATTATATGTATGACGTAATCCAGCGCAGTTTGCATCAGGGGCGCGTCAGGAAGCAAACTGTCAAAGTCGCCCGGATAAACGTGGACCGTGCGAGATCCTCGTGGACTTCGAGGTCTGTTCATACTAATACCGGATCGGGTTTAGCCTGACGAACCGTGAGGAATCTTAAACTCCGTTGTCTTCAATGAAGTATCTTCGTAAATACTCCCTTCGGTATCACTCGTCTCACCATCAGCGACACTTTCGTCGTCCACAGCATTCCAACTATCCGATTGTCAGCTTTCACCGCTTCCTTCAATAATATCAGCACTGGCTTCGTAATCTTATTTGCTGCTCGTATGTTCTTCATCAACCTCACCACTACCAGAAACTTCAGCCTCGTCAGCCTCACCACTGGCTTCTTCATCGCCGCCACCACCATTCCCACTGCCATCAGCCGCAATATCCCCTCCACATCGGTGCCCGACTTTTTTCTTGATCTGCACGAGCGGTCTAGAAGTTGGTTGGTGCAAGTCACCCTGGATACCGCGTTGTCGTTTGCGTAGGCACGTTGTTGTGGAATCTGAATCGATCGTTAAGATGTCGTTGCCGCGATAACCTTGGCATTTCGGTTCGAGGCTGCGTATCTGCACTGTGTATCATCACTTGCCGTTGCTGTATCTTGAAATGTCTGTCCAGAAACTGCGTCTCCAAGCCAATACAAACTCTGCAAATATAACGTACGGACTGCTGGGTAGTTCACTCTGGAATGATCATTAATTCTAACCCGACATATATCTATTGCACGTGGCTTGCGTCTCCTTCTGCCAGCGCTGACGCTTCCCGGCTGCTTCGTTGGCCCCTGGCTGGCTTGGTCTCGAGCGAACTGGGCAGCACTTCTCGAGATGTCAGCGTCGCGGTCACTGGCATTGACCCAGAAGCCTCGATGGAAGCGCGTCGGACGACGTCGGTGTCGAACACTTGGGGAAGCATTTGGAGAGTGGACAGCGGCGGAGGCGCGCTTGTCTGGCGAGAGCTTTCTTTTGGTCAAAACGCCACTGGGGTGTTATTTCCCCTCGGGTCCGAAGTGCATACAAGCCCGGACAGAGACCGGGTCCGGACTCGGGTTTGCGGAAAGGGAGATAACCCTTCAATATCCGACTTATTTGCAATACTACTGGAATACTATCCGGATCTCCCACTTTGTCATACAGAAATATAAACGAGGTCTGAATCTATCTAGTGCCTGTAGTATTTTGGAGAAATAAACTAAATGCGCCATCTCAGAATCAGAAAGAAAAAAAAAGCATACGTCACAGTTGAAAAAAAAATAATAGTTGTGAACCACGCACCCGCAACAACTACTTCCTCTTGGGCCTGTACACCGACAACCAAGTTCACAACAAGGTTAACTCGGTTCCGTCAAATGGCGATCATCGCTCACGCGGTCAATACACGGACGTGTTCACTCGCTTCGCCACATAGTAGCAAATGATGGAAGATCTGCACGGACGCGTCCACCCAAACCTGACCAAGAACAAGGTGAAGCACATCGATTCGATCCCAGAGTTCCATCATTAAGGACAGCACTGTGGCCATAGCGCGGTGCCAGATAACGGTCACCATGCGCGACACGGCTTCCTGGCGGGCCGCTCCGTCCTGGTGCTCATCTTACTCGTGTGTCTTCTACCTGTTCATCGAGTCGAACGGGCTGCTCGTCATGGGCATCATCTTCAACATCATCATGCTCTTGTCGCTGGATTAGCAGGCTCAGATTCCCATGTTCATGGCGGCGCGCGCGGTCTTCGACAAGCAACGCTGAACCACCTTCTTCCGTTTCAGCCGATATAATGTATAGGTATATGGAATTCGTCGTTTATTCATTAGAAACAATTTCTACTAGGTTGTTAATGTGTTGAAGCGTCACTCACTGACATGGAGGCTCTCGATGCGAGAGTAGACGAAGTGCTGGGGAATACCACCGCGGCAAACACTAAGTATGTCTACTTGCGAGCTCTGCCACGCTTCGTAGAGTGGTTGTACGGCAACACAGATGAAGAGCGCCAGCAACTTCTCTTTACAGCCGAGTTTAGTGCGCTCCAAGAAGAAACGGGAGAGCTCGTAGCAAGGTCGTCGACTGAGTGGTTCTCGAAGGTACCTCTACAAAGCCCAGCAGTCATGAACAATATTTCAACACAGGCTTGTTTGCGCTATCTCACGTCAATGGAGAGACGTGGTGTCACGGGAAATCTGCATTTGGAAACGTGCGCTCGGCCTTGGTATATTTGTACACGGCAACGGAGTGTGATCAACCTCGGGACTTTGACTCTCAAATGAAGCGGTTTTTCAAGGGGTTACATCACACTGTGACGAAGAGTGCGCAAGACATCAATGGACGTCTTCGTGAAGGCAAGGAACCTTTCAGCTTCTCTATGTATAGAGCTCTAGCTACAACCATGTTTGGATCTACAAAAAGCAGGACCTGCTTGGTCATTCGTTCCTTCTCGTGTGCTGGAACCTGATTTGCCGTGCAAAATCTACGGAATCAATCCGTCTGCACAAGACTATAGCGTTGTGATGCTGTTAGCGCGATCGAGTTTCCAATGCAAAAACTCCGCACGACGATGCTGTTCGCCTTCGTGCGGATCGAGTCGATGAGTTCACGCTGTGGTTTACGGCATGCTGCGGCATTAGGTGTTTAACAAGGTATTGCAAAACTTGAGTACATGACGTCCAAGACTGCGGGACCTCAAGCAGAACCGGTAAGAGAGATAAAAGGCGTGGTTTTGATTCTTGATCGCTGTTATCGTTAATGCCATCTCTGTGACTGGTGTTCATTCCATTTGTAGCGCTGGACCATTGACTCTCGGGCGTCCCGCTGGCTGCATTCTTGCTTGCGCACGTCTGTGCTTGTTAGTTCCTCGGCAAACAGAGTCTCCCTACCAGTGGTGTCGATTCTACCTACGGCGCCGAGCGCAAACAGCAGATGAACGCACGACCTGTGCTTCATGTGAAAGTGGCAAGGGCAAGACCGAGCTTCAGTGCCCACTTCCCATCCACACGACGACATGCCCAAGTGTTCCATCCTGGCCGTCTCGGAGTTTAGCTGCGCCGTGACAGGGGGTTTCGCGCGACCAGCGCTCCAGAACATCAAATACGCGGGTGGCAGGAAGCGCCATGACGCGGATAGAGTTGGTGGTGGTCTGTGGCGGCGCGTCAGCAAGAAGCGATGCTATGCTTCCTCGCTGGAACACCTTCTCGTACAGAACTCCATCGCGAGTCAGAGCCCGAGCGCGCCTGGCAAGACGGTCCGAGAACGTGGTCGTCGTTGCAAATGTCCTCGCCCACACACTCTCGCCATCACAGAGGATCATTAGCTGATCTACCAGCACGCTGACCTTCAATCGCCGACGCGTGGTGACGTCGGGCATGATGGCTGCATTGAATTCTTCGCACGGGTGGTTGTTGGTGGCATGCCCGCTAGCCGTGTGGAAACATTGCCATCGCCAAACCCTCTCGTGCAGCCAAACCTTCTCGAAGAACGCCGTAAATTCAACCAGTTGCACCCAGTTGTACAATTCTGCCTTTAGTTCTGCAAACTTCTCATTGTACTCAGTCTCGCTGCTCGTAAATGCAGCTCCTGTAGGTGACGCAATACCATGGCAGCTACGCTGGAGTCCAGGCAGCGCGTTTTCTCGTACACTTTCATCGCAACATGAAGAAAGCACATCAGAAATCGAAACGCGCTGTTGGTGCTGAAGGTGTTTTGCTGCGCAGCCCGCTGCGCCAAGTCAGCATCGCCCATGGCATACTGCACACACACGTGACCAGCTGACACACCGGACGCAAACTTGCGAGAACCTCTGTGTACTGCTCCTGCGTCTCTTGAGAGACACAAAAAAAAACAGCAACAAGGTGGAATTGCCGGGCTTAATCGGACACGCCGACCACCACCACTGACTATCCAACCTGAGAGATCTTGTAGGTCGCACCAATATGCTGGGTAAAAGACTCTGGATCGCGGTCGCCATTCCACAGCAGCTTCTTCGTGGTGAGGCCGAATACGAACGGGTCTTGATCGGTACCGTTTCCGACAATGGGTCTTTCTTCGGCGTCAGTGCGCCACGAAAATGTAAACGCAGACGAGTCCTCATCCTGCTCGGTGTAGCCAGCATCTCGTATTTTAAGACGGACAGTCTTGAGCAGGTCGCTGCCCCCCAGCGTGCCCACGACGTAGTTATGGACGAAGCGCTGTACCGTTGCCAACGGCAGCATAGCAGCTTTGTCCAGGTTGAAACGACGCATGAGCCCGTGCCACACGCGCAGCGGGCGAAGGCCCTGCATGGCCCAGTCGCGAGCCACGTCCTTCATCGCTGAAGTCAGCTTTGGCTCCGCAGCTGAGCGGAGTGCCGAAAGGTGGGCGTGCAGTTTGTCGACATTTGCCGCATTCATTGAGCTGCATGTCCTTACACGTCCTCGCCAAGGGCAAGCTGCACCAGGCGTTGGCGCCGTGCATGCATTACAGCTGCAGCGTAGGAGCTGCGTTCACATCGAATGGGGCGCTGCAACTGTGCAAACACAGTATTGGCCCATCAGCGTCCGCACGGGGGAGCGCGATAGCGAGGTTGACCCAGGGAAGCTAGCGAGGCATAGCAGCGGCAGGTTGGTGGTTGGTAGCTTCGTTGGATGAAAGGAGGAATAGTTGGGCAAAGTGAGACTATTGGATAAAAACCGCTAAATATAGCCTATGGATTGGCCAATATTTCGCTAAGTGGAGGGATTTTCCTTTCGGTGTCGGCGAGCGATTGGTGGTGGTGGCCGTGAAAGCACAGTGATCGACGGGTTTTTAAGTGCTGGTAGTGCACCTTGAGTGCTGGATAGAGTTCGGTTTCAAGAGTAGGTCCTCGTCTCTTTTGCCACGATATCACGTAGAAGAAGGCGTCACTCTTGATGCGTAACACACAAAAAATAATTTTTGACACTTCGGCAAAGCAAGTGCTTTTCAATCAATATGATATTTTCACACAAAAAAACTATATTTTGTCAAAATCGGCGCCAGAGCTCACGAAGAAGATGGCTCGAGCTCCGCTGGATGTAGCGGTGAAGGCACCGCCGTCGCCTGCGTCCTCCACGCCCTTAGATGCCGCGACGCTCGTACTCCTGCACTTCGAGGGCCACTTCCGCGTGGTGGAGCGCAGTTTGCGCGATTTCCAGCACTTGGAGCGTCAATTGCAGCTTGAGAATGGTGCTCCAGCTCTTCCTTCGGTCCTTCCAGCGATCGACGCGTACTGCGGGGCCACGCCGAACTTCTACCCGGCGAGGCAGCTTGCTACTCGACTGGCAGTCGCACTGGAGACGTTTCTGCGTCAATTGGTGACGCGTTCCGAGCTCTCGGCGACGTCTCTGGCCCTCAAGGCGTTCCTGAACGGGAACCTGTTGAGCAGTGCCGGAGAGAGCTACAGAGACGCAGTAGATGGTGAATTCAGTGACTCTGAGCAATGGACGGGGGAGAGGGTGGCTGCAGGCTGCGCAGTGGAGCACATGGTGGCTGTAGATGAAGAGCAGGTTGTGCTGTGGAAGTTTGTGTCACAAGGCTCGGGGCTGGTTTTCAGTGCTCAATTGGCAAGTGATGACGATGGAGAGAGCGTGGATGTTGATCCGTACAGTGTCAGCAGTGACGACGTGGTGGAAAGAGAGCAGCATCAAGCAGAGGTGGTGCACTATAGGACGAACTGCAAGTTCTCGGGCAGCGTGGACGATGCCGACGCCGTGTATGGTCACTTTGTTGCCGAGAAGAGCGGCGTGGTGACGATGCAGTGGGAGAACGCCGACATGAGCAGCGTCATGTCGAAGCCGCTTCGGTTCCAGGTGAAGAAGCTGGTGCTCAGTGAAACAGCCAAGGTGCTGGAGGCTGCAAATACAGTGAACGTTGCTGACTCAGCCGAGTGGCTGTACGAACACGTGGTCGACTCGGAGATCACAGCGTTGGAAGATGTGCCCGGTTGGAGCAGTGAGGAACCAGAAGAGAGTTTCTGTGAAGACCGTGCGTACGACGGCGACTTCGCCCGTGAAGGTCCTGAAAAGGATTCGCAGATCCAGACCGCTATGCTGGAAGAACGGACGCACGAGCTCGAGGCACAAGTGGTAAGTGGACGCTGGCTCACTGGTTGGTGACGTTACGATGCTAACCGATTTGACACGTTTTGACTTGGTTTCCCGGCGGGCGTAGACGCACCTCGAGGAGAGCCTTGCGGTCAGCAAGCGGGAGCTGAAGAGCGCGCTGGACCGCGTACAAATCGCCGAGGAGATCTACAAGGCCAACCTGGAAACCATCACGCAGCTCGAGAGCGCGACCGTGGGCGGTCCCGCGCCGAAGTCAGCGAAGTGCTCGACCAAGAGCGAAGACGCAGCCGCAGTCCCGCCCGCTGCGACACTCAACGGCGCGGACCCGCAGCCGGAGGGAGCGTCGATGAGCGAGCTGGAGCGCGTGCAGAGACTATGCGCCGGCTTCCAAGAGCAGTGCCTGTGGCGGTCCGTGGAGAACATGGAGCTCGAGGCTCAGTTGGCTGCGGCCCAGGTGGAGGCGTCATCGTGGCGGGAGCGACACGGCGAGCAAGCCACGCAGATGGAGGCACTGGCACAGCAGAACCGCACGCTACGTGCGCACAAGAAGATGCTAGTGCAGGAGGTGAAGCGACTGCAGCCCTTCTCGCAGGTGAACCTGGCCGCTTTAGTACAGGAAGCTCAAGAGGCTCGAATGGTGCAGCGCAGTCTGCAGGCCAAGCTGGACTCGCACGAGCAGATCGCTCTGGATACAGCCGGTGCTGGGTCCGCCGACTTTGTGCTCGTGGAGGCGGCGGACGAGCCCCAGCCGTGAGGGTCGACACCTTAGTGTCGATCCTGGTTGAAGAGAGCATGGCGTACACCACTTTCACACTATTGTATGTACATAACACATGATGAACCATTTGCCGTCGAGCAGCTCGCTCAGTCTCCGATACTCCCCTAGTCCGCGAAGGTCGCGACTTATTGGAGGGACCGACTGGGCCACACTGTTCCTGCACTTCCGAGGACGACGGCAAGCTCCGTCCAGCAGCATGGAGCTGGGTGTGGCGGAGTTGGCTCTGGTGCTATTGGGTATCACGGCGTTGGCGCTGCTGGCGCTGTGGATGTACCGCCTCGTGCAGTACCGTAAGGCTGTGAGACGCTCACAAGCTCGCTGGTTGGCTTACGAGCCGGCGCCGGTGCTCACGGAGGACGAACTGGGCCTCGACTGGCCCAGTCTCAAGCCCATTTTGCTGTCTCCAATTCCGGAGGAACGACATGAGAGCGGACGAGTACGAGGCGAATCATCTGCTGATTCCGTTCCAACAGGAGAGCTGACGTTGTTGCTATTTGTTGGGGATATCTATCAGGAGGACAACGACTCGATCCTGTCGGCGCGCAGGGACTCGATGCGGCTGAGTGCGATCTCCGTCATTGCGTGTACGTGGTTAGGAAAGGAGGAGGCCTGAGTTGAGGCTCTGACGCTGTGTTGTTTTCTGCGCAGACGGGAGCTTCGATCAGCCGGTAGCCAAGGCCGCCAAAGTCTAAGAGAGCTGCCAGAAGAGCAGGCACGCGGAGAAGCGGAGGAAAAGCTGAAGCTGAAGCAACGTGTCGCGACCGGCAGAATTATTCTGTATGTGCCAGTGTGGATTAGAGCAGACGTAATGGAAAAGAGATGGGGGGCATTCAAGACGGATAAGCAAGCAGCACGGCGGGCGACACAGCCTCACGACTCGGTTTCTCATCCGATCGAGGCGCTGAAGCACGAGGATATTTATTAAATAATGGCCGGCACGTCTGCCTGTCTTCCCAGACCATTCCTGGTTCTCGTTGAACTACACACGATACCAAAAATCATTGACGAGAAGTCGATGATGACCAGACCCAGGCAAGCAACTGTATGGTCAACGCCGTACGTACAGTACTGATCAAATGCCGCATGTTGCTTTACTGTATGTGGGTGGGGGCGGCCGTTCCTAATAAAAAGCTACTTGTTGTCGTCCAGACTCGCCTGCAGCAGGATGGTCTGGTCCTGGTCTAGTCTAATCTAGCACGGGAGGTGGCGGCCCGCGTGGCTGCTTGGGCTCTATCTGGTCTTCTTCCAGCGTCCCGTTCTGGGCGTGGGGCCTCCTCAAGCGGTTGTGCAGCGCGTCTTCGTGGTCCTTCGACGCTGGGGCTGACGTGGCGGGCGTGGGCAGCGGCGTCATGAAGCGGTTGGCCTCGAAGAGGAACTGGTTCAGGTCCACGGCCTTGGTCACGTACTCGAACACGTCGCGCGTGGCGTCGTCCATCTCCTCGATGTCGAATCCTGTCCGCAGCGGCTTCTTCTCGGCCGGGTCAATGGCCGGTTCGAACACGTTGTACGAGCCGTCCGGGTGGAAAATGTACTTGAGCTCTTCCGTGCGCACGCCCTTGCTCATGCCGTTGAACGGGTTGCACAAGACGACGCGGCGTTCCAGCGGACTTTCCCTCGCTTCGGCCGCCAGGGCTTCAGCCTCCGAGTCTTTCAGCTCTGCCTCCTGGTCCTTCACCGTCTCGGCAGCTAGCGCTTGGGCTTCCTTTTGAGCCTCTGGCTGAACGCGACGGCGCTTCATGGAGTGGCCGTAGCCGTGCTGGTACAGCGGCTCCTCCGGCGTGACCCCGAGAATGTCAGCGATCGTGGCCATCAAGTCCGACTGCATGGACAACTGGTCCACCACTGTGCCCTTGTCCTGCTCGCGAAGGAAGTCGTCGGCCAACAGAAGGAACGGCACTCGGGACGCTTCATCCCACACGCCCGAGTCCGCGATGGACGGGTTGTTGTCGTGCTCCAGGCGGCCGTAGCCGTGGTCTCCTTCGATGATTACAATCGTGTTCTTCATCAGGCCCTTGGCACGCAGCGCAGCGATGAAGTCGCCCAGCATCTCGTCCGAGAAGTACATCGAGTCCAGGTACTTTTTGTTGTAGCGCGTGTACAACCCAGAGAGGTCCGGCGCGTCGTAGAAGTTCGGCAGCGCCCACGGGTTGTGGCTCGTGATAGTGTACATGTCGATGAAGTACGGCGTCTGCAGTCCTTCCCAGCCCGGAAGCGGCGGCTTCGTTGCCATGGCAGTCGGCGTGGCGGAAGCCGTCGATGTCGAGACGCCGTTCGTGCTGGATTGAGCGGCGTGGTAGTGTCGGCCCTTGGCGGCGGCCTCGGGGACGTGCAGCGTCTCCTCGAGCTCGGTCGCGTTCGTGGACGTCTCCAGCAGTGCGTCGTCCGCCTCGGCTTCTAGCGAAGACACGTTGGCCTCGGCGGATGCAGCCAGCGCGTTCTCCGTGGCGTTGTGGGCCGACTCGATGGCGTACAGCAGCATCTCGAAGGACAAGTGGTCGTGCATGCCCCAGGAGAAGTGGTCGTCGGGCGTGTTCTTGTAGTTTCGCGTCTCGTGGAGCATCTTGCGGATCTTGCGGTCGTCCACGAGCTTGTCGAAGCCATTCTTCAGCAGGAACTTGTCCCAGTACTCCCACGTGAGGTCCACGGCGCTCCAGAAGACGTTGAAGTAGCCGCGCTGCTTGAGGAAGTGGGGAAGCCCACGCACGTTCAACGTCGTGCTGTACTGCTTGAGCGCAGTGGTCTCGGTGCAGGACGGCAGCATGCCGAACAGCGTCGTCAGCAGCGTGCGAGTGGTCTGCACACACTGCGTGTAGTGTTTACTGTACAAGACGCCAGTCTTGGCGAGCTCGTCGAAGTGCGGCGTCGCGCTCTTGCCCGTCGCTTCTTTCTTGGCCGCACCGCCGAGCACGCCGACGTCCAGGTGCCTCCAGGACTCCATGTTGAGCACGATCACGTTGGGCTGCGCTTTCGTGGGCTTCTCGGCTTGAGACCCAGCGCTCGCCTCAGCTGTCGCATTCTCCGTTGCTTCAGCGCTCGTCACGTTCAGATCCAGCTCGAAGATGCTCTCCCCTTCGTACGCCGTGGTCTTCCGCCACAGCAAGGCGCAGTTGTCATCGTTGCCCAGGTTTTCCAGCTCGTAGCTCTCCGAGACGCCCAGCGTCGACCGCAACGCGCTGCTTGCTGTGGTGCAGTTGATTTCCTCGCGGTGGATCGTCGTCGGGCGCTCAAAGAACTGCTCCGCCTGTAAACTAAACATGGCGTTGTTCATGAGCTTCATATCCACGCCAGCTTTGCCGTCGACTACCAGCGAGGCCGACAGAGCAGCGCCAGTCACCAACAAACTGGCAAGAATGCATCGAGCCAGCACCGTCAGTGGCCCGGACTTGGTGTACGCGCCGTACCCCGTCGAACACAGCGACGAACTGGAAGCCACGGCCGTCGTGTATCCCCCAGCACAGCCGCTCGGCGCTCCTGGCAAGTGGCTGTAGTTCTGGCTGCTGCGTCTCCGTGTTCGAATCGGCTTTCCCGCTCGATGCCAGTAGGACGCGAACAAGTTGGTCACGTACGAGCCGGACGTCGTGGATCCGGAGGAATTGGCCGACGCCATCGAGTCCTTCCGCGCGTTGTATCGACGATCAAAGCAGCAGCAGAGCGCGCTGGGCAGCCTGAGGAAGTCGGACGCGAGCGGCAGCCTGCCCGTGTAAAAGCCGTACGTGAGCGCCGCGAGGAGCGCCAGATACACCGCCCAAGAGCCCAATACTGTGCGTGTGAGCACCTCCTCGTCCATCAACGAGGCCGTGAACTGCGTCATGTAGTTGAAGAAGATATTGACGAACGCGCGGTTGAGTCGCGGGTGCATCGTCACCTGCAGGCAAAAGTCTGCGACACTGGCGATCGTCGCTGCGACGAGAATGAGCTGCAACAGCGTCAGGATCAGTAGCGAGTGTAAAACCCGCTTGGCTCTGGCCACCAGGGCCGGGCGGTTGGCCGCTCCGAGACTCAATAACGTCCTGTGGTTCGTAGCAACACCAGAAGCCAATGCTTCCAGCCCTTCGTCTCTCAGGTCGTACTCATTGGCCAGTACGGGCATGTAGACGGGCAGGAACCTGGCACTGCCACTGCGTTCCCGTAGAAACCCACTGTTGGGGAAACTACGGGCGTTATTAGCCTGTATAACCCCCTGGGAATTGAGGTTCTCCGCGTCCAGCAGCACTTTAACGAGGCAGATACACGTCGACGCTTGGAGGAAGATGGCCACGTCTTGCAGCATCCCGGCCAGAAGACCCTGAATCACCTTGAACGCGCTGAAGCGGTGCACGAACCGCGCGAAGTTGAGCACGCGGCCCAATACTGGGAGTCCGAGGAACGCGTAGACCAGTACAGCCAGCCACATGGTCTGGTACACGCGCTGACTCGCCAAGAGGAAGCTGCGGCCGCGCCACCAGCGCCGTGTACGTCCCAGCAGCGAGTCCGAGTCTAAACCCACGGGTTTCACACGTGCGCCGTCGTCTAGCTCGAGCGTGGGGGAGAGGCCGCGGTTGCGGCGGTAGATCATGGGCATGCTGGGCTTTTTGTATGGGGCGGTTGGAGACGGGAGCTCTTGGACTTGGATTAACTGCCGTTCGGCTCGGGTTTGGGCCACCAGACCCGGACGGACTCCGCGGTTTTTAGCCGAGTTTAGCCCCGTGTCCTGAACGAAAGCTTGGCACCTTGAGACGAAGGCGGGCGAGTCTCGGACTGACGTCCTGGGCCTCGGCGGTATTGCGGTTGTGTGAGCGTTTCCCCGGTATAGTGGAGGCCCAGTCTCGAAAAGGAAAGGGCAAGCGCCTGCTGCGACCGATTGAGTGGGCGTGTGAGATAGGACTGGAGGTACCGACTGGCCGTTTTCTGCGTGGCCTTCCTTGCTCAACGGATTTTCGAGGCGGTGGGCAACCTTGGGGGTGTTCTGTAATGGCACCTGCTGCGTGGTGGCTATGGGTATGTAGATACATGTATTCCACCAGAAGATGTGGGGCTTCGAACGAGGTCGAAAGTTCGAGCGTTGGACTCTGCGGGACTGGAAGGAGATGCGTCAGTCGGGTGTAGTAGTGCCTCTCCGTTTCCTTGAACGGCCAGTCTGGTCGAGCGAGTACTGAAAGGAAAGTCGCAGCTGCCGCTTCTAACCAACTTGGGAAAATGGAGCGCAGCAACACCACATTGCTATCATCTGTGCGAGGAACGCCATGCTATGCCAAGCTGCCATCACAGAGCGGACACGCCCAGCATGGCGGCGAGAAAGGTTCTGCCATTGGCCGAAACGACGTCCTTTCACCGGCCAATGAGCGCCGCACGCCCATACAATCGAACAACAACATCAGCAGCAATCTCATTGGCTAAAATGTAGCCCTCTTTTCAGCCAACCGCAACGCTAAGCACGACTAGCTCATTCCCCGATCATGGCCACGATGGAGGTGTTCCTCCCTGCGCCGCTGCTGCGCTCGTTACGGCGCTTTGCCGCTTCAAACCAGGACGCAGACCAGACCGAAACGTCCCTTTATTCCGCGCTGACCAGCGGTGCAGTTCTCGGCACGCGCTGTCCTCTAGAGGCCAGTGGAAGTGAGGCATCGGTCAAACTTGCAGTCTTGGGGTTGCTGCGCCTGTCGTCGGAGGCCCCCGCTGGCCAATCATTCGACCAGTACCTCCCGGGTGGTGTCTCCAGCATTGGTAGCTTCATCGTCGTGCGTGGAGAAGCGTCCGAGACTGAAAAGGAGCTCGGTACGTGGCAATTTAACCCCTTGTTGAGCTAAAGTGGCTAACTTTATTCGGCTCAAATGCATTGATACAATGAGCAGAGTCTATTGCACTGCAGGCAACCGAGAAAAAGGAAGACGGCGGTGTCGTGCTGCTGTATGAGCTGGCGACGCAGAGAGTGAAGATGTTCCAGTGGAAGGCTGGGATGGCTGTGGAGATTAAGGTGGAGGTGGTGCCGTGTCTGCACGCTCGGGACTATCACCGTGCCATTGGATTCGCGCCGCTGCGGTGTGCTGTGGATCTGAGTGTTGTGGGTGACAAGAGCACTCTACTGCACCAGCTGGAGAAGTTCAAGGCGGCATCGCGTGAGGACGGCGACTTCTACGTGCGTGTTGGAGTCTCGCGCGGCAAAACAGGCAGGAGTTTCCGTGTGCTGAATGGACGCGGAGAAGACCTATTGGCATTGGATGCCAAGCCAGTGCCACTGGAGTCGATCCTGCCAGAGGTTGACGCCAGCGAAGATGCAACGGAGTCAAAGAGCAAGAAGAAAACTGGCAAGAAGCAGAAGAAGGCTAGCAGCAAGAAGGCGGTGGCGCAAGAAGATGCTAAGCTGGGCTTCTTGCCGTCGTTAGAGTACGGTGACATCACGAACATCGATATGCTGGTGAGTCTCGCGCCTATGGACGCTACTGCCGATGTGGCAGCGCCAGTGGTCACGATTCCGGCGCCTTCAGTCTCCAAGAGCTCCAGTCGTCGCTTTCACGCGCACTGCGATGCACTAGTGATGGTCCCAGTTGACTCCTCTGTGAAGGATACGTTGGCTTTGCTCCGTCAACAGCTTCACGAACAGTTGACGGAGGTTTCTCGCCAACTGAAGGAAGCCCCTGACGCGGTGGCGTCGGTGGCGGCTCACCAGTTCCCTCTTGTTGGAGCGGCGTTCCCTCTAACGGTGATTTCAAGCTCAAGCGAGTCTGATGGCAGCAGCGACGAAAGCTCGGACGATGTGAAGGTGCTGGAAAGTCTGCACCAGGCGTTTCTGCAGCCCATGGATCGATCGTTGTTCCGCGTGTCACGTGGGTGCTCGTTGGCGCAGCAAGGCGAGTGGCTGGCTGCGAGTGACGTGCTGTACAACGTCCACGAAGGCATCCCGAGTTCTGGTATTGGATCGCAGTGCCAGACAACTCTAGTGGATGGTTTCTATGGCTACTATCACTACTTGCAGCAAGGCATGAACGACAAAGGCTGGGGCTGTGCCTACCGCTCGCTGCAGACGCTGGCCTCCTGGCTGTTTGTCCAGCACTACACACAGCAGCGATTCCTCTCGCACGAACAGGTCCAGAGCGCTTTGGTCAAAATGGGGGACAAGCCTGCACGTTTCCAAGGCTCCACCGAATGGATTGGCAGCTTGGAGGTCGGCTACGTGCTGGACGAGCTCTTTGGCGTCACGTTCCGGTCTTTGAGCGTCTCCAGCGGTGCTCAACTGCCTGATGTCGCACGCGAGTTGCTGTATCACTTCGAGACACAAGGAACTCCGGTGATGATGGGTGGCGGTCAGTTGGCATTCACGTTGCTGGGCGTGGACTACGACGCTGATGCTGGCGTCTGTGCGTTCCTCACGCTCGATCCGCACTACACGGGCGACGAGGATCTTACCACCATCCAGCGCCAGACCGTAGCGCTTGAAGGCTACAAGGCAGTGCCCTGCAGTTGGCGCAAGACCACGAGCTTCGCCAAGAACAGCTTCTACAACCTCTGTCTCCCGCAGCGCCCGAGTGTTGGTGTCTAAGTCCGATAGTTAAAGTAAAACTTTACAGCTTCAGAAAATATTTTATTTTTTTCCCTTGTCTGACAAACTCCGCGATAAAAAGCGGAACGTGCCGCTCAATCGTGGGCTCGTGGTTTGTGGTGGGGTAGTTCGGGTTGATGTTTGGCTATAAACATGAGGCAGAACGCTGAAAGCTCTTGTACACTTGAACGGGGAATAGATAGAGAGCTCCTGCGCCAACGTCCTTGTTTTTCTGGGCAAAGAAGGAAGCGATCGCCCTCCCATGCCAGTTTGTCTTGTCTGCTGCTTTTTTTTCTCGTCTTGGTCATCTTATGTATGTCGATGCATCCATTCGATGGCTCAGCCCACCATGTGTGTGTGTGTGTGTTGATTTGTGCACCGCCCCTAGGCTGTAAGCGCGTTGTGGTGGTGTCTGTTGCCTTTGCTATTGCGTCTGTTCGAGACAGCTGACGCTGCCACAGCCGAGGCCTGCGCAATCGCGCGGAGGTTGCTTGACCGCGCGTTGTTGGCCGAGTTCGTCAGCATCTGCGCCAGGATGTCCACCTGGTTCTTCTTGTTGGCCTTCTTCATCAAAGCCTTGGTGTTGTCCATCACCGTGTTCGTGAGGCGAGGAGCCCCACGCGACGCCTGCTTGGCGAAGCGCAGCAGGTTCACCCACAGCTCCGCCTCCTCCGGCGTTTTGGAGCGCATCAGCATCATCGCCGGGGCGTCCGCGCCCGTGTCGCGGAACTCAATACGGAAGTCTCCCTGGCTCATCTTCTCAATGTGAGCCACGTTACACAGTTCCACGACGCCACGCGGGCTCTTCCAGTAGCTACGTTTGTACATGAGCACGACGCCCGCCTGGAAGTCCAGGTAGAACCAGCGCTTGTGCCAGCTGCGCATCAAGAACGGGATCGTGTCCTTGAGCAGGTTCACGTAACCACAGTAAGGTGGCAGTTCCAGGTCTGCAGGCGGCATCGCCGGCGGCAGCTCCGTGCGCTGCGCTTGCCTTAGCACCGGGCCTGGAATGTGCACGGCATGTGCCTGTTCCTCTTGGAAGGCGTGCAGAAAGAACTGCTGCAGCTGGATCTTCTCGGTGCGGATGACCGTGATGGCCTGCACCATGCTCACTTCATCGTGAGCGAGCTCAGCGAGCTCGTCGTCGTCCAGCTCGAGGCTCTTGGCCTTGAGTCTGTCCTCACGTTCCATCTCCCATAACGTGTGGTCGTCCACCTCATTCCCATCGTCGTCTAGCAGCGTGAAGCGGCCAGAGTCTGTGCGCTCGCGATGCAGCAGCGAGCGGGAGCTCATGATCTGCTGCTGCGAGCCAAAGGGGTAGACGGCGGGGCCTGGGGTCTCAAAGACCAGATCCTCCTCCTCTTCTTCCTCTTTGCCGAGCCAGAAGCCTTCGCCCATGCCGAAGTTCTGGCGGAACATCTCCACCGTATTGGCGTCGCTGATGTCGTAGTAGCCGTGCGACTCGAAGAACTGCAGTCCGTCCTCCGCCTCGCCCTCATACACGGCCTGCAAGTGCAGGTCGAAGGGCGTGTTGAACTCGGCGCTGTCCTGACGCTTCATATCGTACGTGCTGGGCTCCAGCTCCGGCTCCAGGTTGTAGTCGCTGCGCTGCTTCTTGGTGAGCGGCCGCACGTACTCGTAGTCGCCCTCCATCACCGACAGCTTGCGCGTCTTGGCCTTGCTTTTGGGCTTGGGGCGGTATGGCAGCGGCATGATGCGCTCTCCGCGGTGGTTCAGCATGGCCGTGGGCTCGCGGGGGGTGGCCATGGCCAGCATCCTGTCTGTGATGAAAGGGGGAAGTTTCCCTTTACTAGCCCCTGAAGATCTCCCTCTTCGCCCTTTTCCTTTTGAAGCGCGAAGGCGGCCGTCCGAACAGGCGAGTGGTGGAGTCGACCGG
The DNA here is from genome assembly GCA_012295415.1 of Phytophthora chlamydospora. Classification (NCBI taxonomy): domain Eukaryota; phylum Oomycota; class Peronosporomycetes; order Peronosporales; family Peronosporaceae; genus Phytophthora; species Phytophthora chlamydospora. The sequence goes on along the minus strand of JAABLK010000144.1, from coordinate 29,131 downwards.
CTAAAATAAAAATTGAAGCCCCTTGGACGAGAAGGTGTCGAGTCTGTGACGGAGTGAGCACCTCGGTCGCGCTTTCCTCTCTTCTTCCCGTGCGCCGCTTTCCCCACTGGGGGCAAGTGCGGAGCACGGGCGGCCTTGAGAAAAATTGGGGCGACCCTCGACGGGCAACACAGTCCAGTTTGGCTCGGGGACTGGAAGACTCGCACTTTGTATGCATTTCGGCAACTGGAGCGATTTCCTTGAAGAGTGGTTGCCAGTTGAGGGGGGAGGGGCTAGGGCGAGCCGTCTCGAACGAAATGCTCCGCTGCTTGCTCGCTCTGCTTGGGTTTAAAGCGCCAGCGTGCTTGCCGTGATGCGACGGACGCTGCTAGTTGCTAGCACTCCACTGCACGCAGGCCGGCCCGAAGAAACCGTGCTCGTCGGCGCGATCTGAACGCCCCTCCTGCAAGAAAGCAGCCTATTTGAAGGCCGTCGTCGAACGAACGGGCCAGCAGCTGCGCGAGCCATAGTCAACCCAAGTGTGTCGGGTGCCGCGAGCAATACCAGCTGGCGCAAAAGCGACGTGACGCTCGGGCAAAACCGGCTGCAAGCCGCTGCCGCACGCCACCAGAGCCCAGGCCCGTCCGATAAAACCGACCTCCGCCACCACCGTCACGCCCAACGACTGCAGGCAGCTTCAGCACGATTTGTCGCTGCGTGGATGGCTTGCTTGGTCTGGGCATGACAATACACCGGGAAATTTCGTGGAGTTAAGTACAATACACTAATTATACACAAAACGTACACAATATTCCATCAGTATCCCTGTACAAAACGATATCTTTATCCGGAGGTACAAATGGAACGCTCCGAAGTTGCTCGGCGCCACTCCTCACAGCACTACTGAAGAGTTGAGCGAAGGAAAATGCCGGAGAGAACCACGCTTACATGTTAAGACTCTTTTTATTTATCTGGTTCACCGACTGTATTAGTACTTGTAGCAGGTAGGCCAATATCAAGTCAAAATCCGCTGCCCATGAGTGAGTCCACTTCAGGATTTACAGACAACTTTCATTAGAAAATACAACGTAGCAGCATGTTGCGTGTGCAGCGTCGAGATGGGGTTGATCCAAGACGCCGCCGGCCAGTGCCCATCAGTTGGTAAGATTGAATTCAGACGCAGGATCAAGAGCACCGTCAAATGGCTACATCAAATTATTTGTTCCAGCAACATTAAGCGCATTCTTCCAGCAACTTTGTAGATGAAGTGGAATCTTTTTTCCTTTTTGACCAATCCGCAGTCTGAGCTCGAGTCTTGAATTGAAATGATCACACCCTTACCGTTACGTCGTGATTAACTGTGAGCCATATCCCGGTGGAGCGCCGGAAGAATCCGCTTCCAAATGCTGCAATCATTCCATCGCAACTCGGAGCCGTTCGAACAAAACGGCCGAGAGAGCGGAGACAGTCAACGTCGGGGAGGGCAAGCAAGCCCTGCGTGTGGAGCCTGCAGCGTCGAGCCCGTCACGATGGCGAAGAAGGAGTTCCACAAGGTGTACAACGCGCAGACGCGGCATAGCCGCCTGCCCACGCAGACACAGATCCTGGTGGGCACCATGGGGCTGGCGGCGCTGCTGCTGGTCCTGGAGATGTTCATGCTGCGCGGCGGTGGTGTAATGCCGGCCGATTATCTGCATGCAGAGACGGAGGAGGGCGAGAACTTTTATCCGGACGATATCCTGCAGTCCCAGTGGGCGAACGAGGTAGACGAAGGCGACCTGGTGCATCTGAGTCTGCTGCACGAGGCCTGTCTCACCTACAAGGACAGCGTCGTGCCCTGGACCTACGGGCTCAACGGCGTCGTGGCCAAGCCCAGTGTTCTCATCGACAAGGACGACCCAGATCTGCTGGAGAAGATGCGCCAGTGCCCCGATGTGGACATCTTCCTGCCCCTGGGCATCCGTGGTCACGGATACTGCGAAGACTCGATCGCGTACACGAAATGTACGTTGGCGAAAGAGTATGCGTAGAAGTTTACTGCTGGGTACTGATATTGTGTTGAATGGTGCAGTTTTGGAGTCGCGGATGCTACCGGCCTGGGCCATCGAGATGAAGTACGTGGACAAGAAGACGGGCGAGACGTTTTCGTACCACGACTTGTGTCCGAAAACGCCCATGATCTTCTTGAACCACTACTGGGACGGCATCCCGGACTCGCCCGACTGGCCTAAAAGCAAACCGCTGTACCTGATGCCGAACATCGAAATGTACGAGCTCAAGGCAGAACACTACTGGGGGGTGGACGTGGTGCTCTGCAAGACGGCCATCTGTGCGCGTCGAGTGCAGATGTGGTATCAGCAGGAGGGCAACCCACGCCACACGAAGGTGCTCTACACGCGGCATACGTCGTCAGATGTAGCCGCATTGGCCAGAACTCGCCTGGGGAGCGACGCGATCAAGCCCAAGAACTGGTCAGACGTGCAGTTCATCCATGCCGTCGGAACCAGCGTGCAGAAAGGAACTAGACCAGTACTGAATTGCTGGCTTGAACGCCCGGACTTCCCGCCGCTGCATGTGTACATGCACGAGGATGTCTACAATGGGAACCTGAAGAACCACTACGAAGACAAGATCCGAGGAACGCAAGTGAACATGCACGTTGGCCGAGCCAGTGCCGACGACTTCGGCAAGATGATTGCTGAATCCGCTTTCTTCATGTGCACAAGTCTGCAGGAGGGCTACGGCCACTACATCAACCAAGCGCGAGCTAGCGGCGCGGTGATCGTGTCGACAGACCTGCCACCTATGAACGAGTTCTTGACCCCCGAGTCCGGTGTGCTCATCCCCGTGAAGCGCTGGGCGTATCAAGAGCAGATGCTAGGCGGCAATTTCAACGGAGAGCACGGCTTGAAGGGTGTTGAGGGCTTCACTGCCGATCTTGGTGGTTCCGGGGTGTGCGATGCTGTGGAGAAGGTGCTGGCGATGACACCTGTCGAGCGGGAGGCCATGGCAGCACTCGCCAAGAAGCAGTACTACATCGACTTGAACTTTTTCGCGTCCAAGATGAAGGAGCTGCGTGAAATCGCGCGCGGTCAAGAGGCGCCTCGGCTTCGCGGGGAAAACGCCGTGTAGGCGAGCTGTCTGTCGTGAAAATGCCCAGCACTGGGTGAGAAAATGTTGGACGCTGCTGGCAGCAACAGTCCCGCAGCCGCGATGGCGGCGCGGAGGATAGCTAGAGGGTGACGGTGTGAGTGAGTGGTGCTCTAGGAAGACAAACCATGTATCTACAGAGCCAGTAAGGCTGCACAGCTAAATGCTACTTCGTATTAACTGAGCGGCGAGCTGCAGTGACTAGGCTTGCGAGCCTGCAGGCGGGGAAGCCAAGTTGAAGCTGTCCGTCTGGTCCTCACCATCTTGAAACGGCACATGTCAAATGTTGTTTCACTATAGAAAAACCTCGACCGTAAAACCTCATATGGACGAAAAAGCGTCCACAAGCGATCAACCGATCCTGAGATGGTGCTGAGTTGCTGCCTGCTATTCCGCTCGCTGCAGCATTCCTCCGCGATGAATTAAATACTCTGGTGCGTGTCCCCTTCACCGCTGCCTGTAGCAGTGCGAGCTCGATGCCAGCAGCGATCGTCGAGCGTTCATCGACTTTTTTCTGGTCGATTTTACAGTAGCCGAACGTCTCGTTTCTGCCTGAATTCAATTTGTGTAGAAAACACCATCTTACGAACTTGATGAGCCGAATTGGCGGCGGCCTCGGCCGAGCCTCGCACTGAGTCTGCCATTCTCCAAAGACCGCCGCAAGCATCAAGTCGCAAGCCCAAGACCCAGCGAGAGCGCAAAAAAGCCAGTGAGACAGACACCCACTCAGCATTTAGACTCGTTCCTGCCCCCAGCCAAGCCAAGGACGAGCCAAAGGATGCAAGCTGCCGGCAGGAAGTCCATGTGGTGCAGTCCGACGCGTGACGACGATGTGGCCAACCAGCAGCTGCTCAAGCCGGAGCCGGAGCCGCCTATCGAGAGCGAGAGCGACCGCCTGGGTGTACGCACACTGCTATCGCTGCACACGCCGCCCATGATGCGCTCGCCCAACGAGAAGGAGGCGGCCAGGCACTTCGACATGCACAACAACGTCATCTCGCTGCTGAGTGCGAGCCCCAGCTCCGGCAGCAGCGATACCGGCAGCACCGCCACCGATCACAGCAATGGCCCGCACTTCATGGCGAGGTACGAGAGCAGCTCGGAGGTGTCCACTGAGCCCATGCTGCACCAAATGTCCAGCGTGAGCCTCATGGAGGTGGACGCTGCAAAATCCGTGATCGACGAGGACAAGGAGGACGGAGAGGTCAGCGAGGGTAGTCTGAAGGACATCAGCCACCCCATGCCCGCCCACGACGCCCACTTGGCTATTCGGCCGCCTGCTGCCAGCATGGAGTACCTGGCCGACACGGACGACGACGAGGTGCGCTACGTGCGCCAGCCGATCCCGCTCAACACCATGACCCAGGAGAAAGTGCACCGCAAGCGCCCGGCCCCGTCGCCAGCAAGCGGCCGGTTCAACTCGAACGGGACCCAGTATTCCTGGAAGCGGCAGAGCCACGAGGCTGTGCCGGCGCTGAAGAAGACCTCTCTGCGCCGAGGGTCTCCTCACGAGTTCTCCGATGACGTTTGCCTGTCGACCCCGACCGGCGGCAAGAGCTCGACGCTGGCCAAGCTCGCTAGCAACTTGTTGCATCAGATGGAGAACGAGCCTTCTGGCACCTTGCTGGTCTACCAGCCCACGTGCCTTGACCACCACAACGACTCGCATCAGGAGAGCCGCCAGCGACTGTGCGTGCTTGGTGGCCCAGAAGGCGTGCTGCACAAAGACCGGTTCAAAGATCTCAACTGGGCCAACCTGAACGAGCTGCGTCCGGCGCGACTCAACGACATCTTGCGTGTCCACACGGTCGAGTACATCCAGCACCTCGAGCGCGCCTGTGGCAACCTCCCCGAGCAGAACAAAGACTATTTGGTCGGAACGCTCTACGACAAGCAGAAAGGGAAAGGTGACAAGGAGCTCACATACGACGAATGGCTCCAGGTAAGCAGCTTTAGTTCCTCGAGTCTGTTTGATGGTACAGTGCTGACACTGCTTGTGTGCGGCAAACAGACCAAGCACGCGCAAAAATGCTTCGAGGTGGAAGACCAGCCATCTGGCGGAAGCTTCGACATGGACTCACCCATCTCCAAGAGCAGCTACATGGCGGCTCGCATGGCTGCTGGCGCGGTGTGTCATGCGATCGATAAAGTCCTCAACAACGAGACCAAGTACGTCGTTATCGGGCCCACCCACCATCTTCTGTGATCTCTAAACGGTGCTGGTGCTGTGTGTGTTGACTCCACTTTACAGGAACGCCTTCGTTGTCGTGCGCCCTCCTGGTCATCACGCGGGACCCAACGGATGTGTGGAAGGCGAAGGATTCCACCTGCGACCCGAGATGTGCACGTGCGGGTTCTGCTTGATCAACAACGTGTGCATCGGTGCGTCTTACGCCATGAGCAACTACTGCGCTCCGTACTACACCCCGCCTATGGCAAGACATTCGGAATCCGACACCTTGCTGGACCCGAGAAAGCGCGTGAGCATCCAACGCGTCGCCATCGTCGACTTCGATATCCACCACGGCAACGGCACCGAGGAGGTCATCCGCAATCTCATCCCTCACAAGCAGAACTACCCGCTGCCGCCGAGCTGGGCACCCGTGCAGTTTTCATCCTACAAGCCGTGGCGCGACGAGAACGACGCCGACAACGTCTTCTTTTCGTCCATCCACCTGTACGACGACGACAACTTCTACCCGTGCTCGGGCGTGGGGCCGCACGGCTGCTCCCCGGAGCTCGAGAAGAAGAAGAACATCATCAACCTCCCGCTCAAGGTGTTGGGGCCCAAGTACCTGGACGAGCGGCTGAAGCTGTCGTCCAAGGCCAAGCGGCAGCTCATGGAGGAGTCGTCCAAGACCTTCCGCGACACCGTGACCAAGAAGCTCATCCCGGCGCTGACCAAGTTCCGGCCGGACCTCATCATGCTGTCCGCCGGGTTCGACGGCCATGCCGACGACTTCTACTACTTCCTGAGCGAGGACGACTACGGCTGGGTCACCGAGCAGGTCGCCGCCGTTGCAGAAGAGTAAGTGGGCGTTTTGCATCTGTCTTTACGATGGTTTGTTGCTTGACTAACCTTGGCCTTGCGTCGTGTTGAAGTTGCTGCGACGGCCGCATCGTGTCGGTGCTCGAAGGAGGCTACAACGTGGTGCCGTCCAAGTTCCAGCGGCCCCGGTCCAAGTCGCGCAAGAGCGCCATCTCCAACTTCCACTACGCCGCCAAGATGCACAACCGCGCGGTGGACGAGGAGCTAAACACGTTTGGATCACTGGCGAGGTCAGTCGCGTCACACGTCACAGCTTTGTTGCGCGCGTCGCAGAATTAGTAGTACCGTACACAAAACAAACAAGATTTACATTTGACAAGTACGGTACTTGATTCTGGAAGGTCGTGTGAAGTAGCGCTATGGAAGTAAGTCGGTTTCGCGAAACTTTTCGAGCCAAAAAGGGGGAAACGCGGCAAGCAGGCACATTCGAGCTTTTCGCCTCTTGGATCGGGAGCTACAGGGTCGCCAGAGAGATCGCAAGGGCACCATGTCGGAGCGCAAGGCGGTGATCAAGAATGCGGACATGCACGAGGACATGCAGCAGGACGCCGTGGACTGCGCCAGCCAGGCGCTGGAGAAGTACAACATCGAGAAGGACATCGCCGCCTTCATCAAGAAGGAGTTCGACAAGAAGTACAACCCCACGTGGCACTGCATCGTGGGCCGCAACTTCGGCTCGTACGTCACGCACGAGACCAAGCACTTCATCTACTTCTACCTGGGCCAGGTGGCCATCCTGCTCTTCAAGTCGGGTTGAGCGGCTCGCCGTCATGAGAGCCACCCACCCAGACGCGACGCCGCTTGGCCGACAGCTTTCCACGTAGCACAGGGCACCGGAGATATACTAATATATTGCGCCGGCGAGCGCGCGTTGAAGAGAAATTGTAACTTGTGTCTCAATAGTCGCAACAAGGTCTCGAATGGTGGCAAAATCTTAATGATCTTCAGCAAGTCGGCTGGGTATCTATCTACATGATGTTGCACTTCTCTTGGTCGCTGCTAGCACCACCAGCACGTGCCGTGGCGGCGGTTCCTGTGTGTGTCGTCTCGGCGTGCTGGATTAAAGCCGTCAGAGTGGGGAAAACGGCGCGGCATTGCGGACACACCTCGCTGCCTGCAGGGACACCCGAACTGGCAGCTGCACGAGCTGCCGGCTGCGACGTGGCAGCTGAAGCTCTCGAGCCCGACGAATCCGGATGAGCGCGATTCACGTGTGCAATGAGCTGACTGACGTAGGCGAATTTCTGCTGACACATGGGGCACTCCTCGGAGCTCGTGGTGACTGCAGTGTCCGCCGCCTTGGCGTTCTGTACCAAGGAAGACACGGCCGACCTCGTGCCGCTCACTACGGAAGCTGCAGCCTGCTGCGCGTTCTTCTGGAACTGAGACTTCTGGCCAGGCCTGGTTGGACCGGGATTTCTGGATCTATTGAAGCCGCCGAGCCACTGCTGCCTCTGCGTCTGCCTCTTGCTCTCACAGGCATGATCAGCCTCGAACCTGTGCTTGAGACACACGTCCTGGCTGCACTTGGTGCAATGGAACTGGTTGGACGTGAGCAGCACCTCTCGGCAGCCGTCGGCGGCGCAGCGCTTCTTCTTGGGTTTCTTGGGTTTGAGCTGCTGTTGCTGGAATTTCTCTCGGGTACACTGGCCTACGCGCACGTGCTGCTCCCACACGGCGTTGACGTCCTGCTCGGCCGTCCAGCGGATCAGCTGCTTGCACACGGGGCACTGAACCACGCGGCGGTCGTGAGATCCGGCTTTAGGACACTCGTGCGCGTCGTAGCTGCGGTGATCCAGGCAAAAGACGCCGCTGCAGCAGTCGCACGTGAATGGAAGGAAGTCTTGCTGGTGGCAGGCAGGAACGGAGCAGTGTGCGCCGATGTCCATTGCTGTTCAGGAATCTAAGGAGAAATGTACTTTGAGTGAAGACCTTCTCCGAGAAGAAGGAGGAAGGTTGCGGAATGAGCGCATGCGAGGGAGAGTTGGACATTCAAGTGTCACTGAAACAGATAGGTCCACTTTTAGTGACATCACTGGATTTTCTTTGTCGAACTATCGAGATTTTAGGATTTTGTTTTAGCCAATCGTCAGCGTCGTCAATATCATCCAATCATGTGGCTGCTCACGTGGCTCGTGCTTGTATTGGCCACTGGAGACCGCACGTCAAGAAGGCATCACCGCTCGTCATGGCGCTCTTCCGGTACGTCTTGTATCTCGTCCCCTGACGAATTTCACCAGCTCTCCATAGCACCACCTTCTCCGCCTGTGTCTCTTCTCTCTAACTCACCTCTTTTTACCTTATATCCCTCTCTGTAGCTCGCTTGCCCGCCAGTTCAAGGCTCTCTCCGTCGCGGCTCCGCGTGTTGCCGCCCCGCGCTTCGTCGCGGCTGCCCAGTGCGCCGCTCCCGTCCCGGTTGTCTCCACTCTTGCTGTTCGCGCGGCCGTGGCCTTCCCGCAGCTGCAGGTGCGCACCATGGGCTACAAGCTCAAGACCAAGGCGTCGGTCAAGAAGCGCTTCAAGGTCAACCGCAACGGCCTCGTCAAGCGCGCGCAGGCCAACAAGCGCCACATCGCCACCAAGAAGACACGCGAGCGCATCCGCCGCCTCGGCAAGCCCGTGTTCGTGCAGGGCAAGATCCGCAAGAACATCCTCCGGATGCTCGCCAAGTAGACAAACAAACTTAACGAGGTCGTGATGCTCAATGGCGTGTCTGGCTGTGGACGTGGCGGCGTGCATTGCGGTGTAGATAGAGATACTTCAGGTCATCGAGGTGGACGACGGAGACCAGGCGAATATGGAGTTGGCACAGATTGGAATTGGGTTCTTTACTCCCTGCTACGTTGACGCAGGCTGAGCGAGGATCTACGTTGAATGACGCAGGTTCGGAGTGTCTCCGGGGCCCTGGAACTGGTGTTTATGGCGTGAGAAGGCACGGAGCTCCAGCATACGCAGCATGAAGAACTTGGCGTCCTCGTTGAAGTGATGCCGCGCCTGCGTCGCGAGCTGCATCCGGGTTCTAAGGGACGTTGAAGTGCGAGCGCTTAGCACGGCGGAGCAGAGATCCGAGCTGCTGTAGGATGCTGGCGCAGGTTGCAGCAATAGCGAGTCGTCCGAGGTGTTAGTCGCTGGCTCGGTGGGGAAGAGCAGGCCTTCCGACGGCCCCGAGATGAGCTCGTTCATCGGTGACGCGTCTGCCGTCACGATGACGCCGCCAGACGCTCGCGCCAGATCCAGGCAATCGTCTTCCGCTGTTGGACACACGAAAAAGGTGGCGTTCCCGAACACTCTGGCGAACTCGAGAGCGTCCAGCGTCCTGACCTTCGTGTTGCTGTCGGCTAGGAAGGGCTTGTACAACCTGTCGCCGTCCGTAGGCTTGTTGCCATGGAACTCCTTGAGCAGATACACGTCCAGCGGCGGCAACTGCTTGGCGTGCGAGCTCCAGCAGTCGATCACGTCCTGCGTCGTCTTGGACGAGATATCCCACGTGGTGTAGGCAAACCGCGGGGTAGCGAAATGCCTCCTGTTCTTCTCGTGAGCTGCGCCATCGCCTAGCAGCCTCCGAGCGAAGTTGGTCGGGTCGGACGTCGCTTGGCTCGTGTAGATGACTCTGGTGTTCTTGGCAGTGGGGTGGCGCTCTAGAAACTGTTTGACGTCTTGGTCACAGCGTCTTGTCCGACAGAGCACAACGTCCGTAAGTTCCAGCACGGACTGGGTAAGCTGCGGTGTCTTGGTCTTCAGATCGAGACCCGGAGCCATGAGGTACACCGGCTTGGTCTTCGGCCACGAAAGAGACTTGACCACTTTAAGGAGGTGTTCCGGTGCCAGGAAGAGCATGGGCGTGTTTGGACACAGCTCCAAGTAGCTCCTCTTCTGCTTGGTGGCGACGTCGAAGAGCTCGACGTCCAGCGCCCAGTCAGGCAGAAGTCTCGACTGTAGGAACTTGAGAGGCCCCGCAACAGCAGCACAGCCGGCAGGTCCTCGAGCCTCGGACGGGAGGAAGATGTCCACTTCAGGACATTGACTGAGCTCGTCCAGCAGCCGCGGATCGCCTCGATGCAGCAACGTCGTGCTGAATTGAGCGTGTGGACTGGGGAGGTCGGCGGCGTTTCCTGGAGCAGCGTAGCTCCATGGGAAGACCGTGTCGTTGGCCACTCGACACCCAGCTTGCAGGTAGTTGAGGTGCAGTAGATCATCGGACGACACGTGAGGCCCCAGCTCGTCGAAAGCTGCCAGAAACGACCGCTGAGTGTGGAGAGCGAAGAACTCCCAGGCTACTGAAAAGACCCCCACCGTCATGACCAGCGCCGCTAATGACTGCAGCCACCGCATCCAATCGTGTCCGAACGGCAGCGACTTCTTCATCACGGACGACTTCTTCATGATGCGGTGGTGGGAAATCTTCTGCTGCTTCGGTGGAGCTTCCGTATGTAGAGACTGATCACCACTAGGCGTCGCTTTGGATATGAGGTTACATGCGCTGCGGGGCACGCGTCGGTGGCTCCAAACGTGTAGTTTCTGGACCGATGGACCTTAGATTTGATGGGACCGCCATGTCGAACAGCAAAGTTACAAACCAACTTGTTCATGAATACGCCAAGCCTTGATAAAAAACGACACCTACACGTTGGCTCATTCCTGCCCTTCAACCTAGCTCCAAATGCGAACAGCAGTCATGTAGGACGTGTCTCCAAGGTCGCAGTCACACTGGAGTAACAACTCGTCGTCTTTCTTCACTTGGACAGTGGCGTCCAGCGTTGCAGCGATGCACTTGCAAGCACCTCCGAAGTGGACGACACGGACACGGACGCTGTTCTTCAGGAGCTGCACATGGTGGCTCGACCTCGTCGGCTTCACGTTAACCACCACCCGGACGTCGTAGACCCCGGCTCGAAGCGCTTGGACAACGCCGTCGCCACCAGCCACGAAAAAGGCGTCCGACTTGGTCTCCTTCCAGCACAGGCTGGAGCTGTTCTTCACTTGTCCTTGCGCCTCGAGTTGGCCAGCTTGCAGCTTCTTCACTTCAACTTGGAGATAGCGGACCTTCGCCTCCAGCGCGTAGATCCGCTCTACTGAGCCGGGATGAAGCTCGAACACGTACGTCGCTAGACGTGTCGAGTGAAGAACGCAGAGCTTCACGCTCAATTCAAGGATCAAACCACCGCTTTTCGTCGCACTCAGCTTCCGTTGCACGCCATCGTGGCCCTCTAGCGTGCTGTCTAGGACGTCTTGGAAGTACTACAGAACAAAACTTGCGTTAGTCTCTTGGTTCGACGTTCTTGCAAGCAACAGCAAGCGTACCTTGGCGTAGTCGGTCGCGGTGGCTCCAGGGATGGCGTTGGTCCTTGTCACGTAGTCTGTTTGGACCAGGTCGCCCTTGAACCTGCACAATTTAACCGTTAGACGTTCAGATGCATCAAGCGACTTCCATACAGCACCGTACCATTGCTTCTTGAGCGCCGAGTCCTCCATCCAGATGCTCAGCTTCCCGTTCTTCAGCTCGAGGACGTAGCGATACGTGGTCGCTGGTGGTGGATGGAAGACCGTCACACCTTCGACTTCGAGGTCCGACGGGCCCATGACTCCAACGAGAAAACTCTTCTGTGTGCCAAGGCGGATAGACTTTTCCCAGATTTTACCGGTTAGTTGTCACTGGTTTCTGCCTGCACTTCATAGACTTTTGAGCATCGCATTGAACGCGTTTACGATCATCGACTTCAACTTCGTCGATGTGCAGATGCCTCTCAACTGGAACTTATCAGGATTCTCTGCATGCTTCTCTCAACAACGATGCCGAAGGAGTATCAATTGAACTCTGTCGTGGGTGTAGTGGCGAAAAGCAACGCCCAGAGAGTTGAGGTGGAACTGAGCGTCAGGCAGAAGCCAAGGCGACGTACATGTTGCCATTTAGCAACCCCGACGGATTCATGAACATGAAGCGACAGATACGACAGCAACCAGTCCAAACAATGAGCGAAGAGGAGCACGAGACGCAATCTGTCACGTCTCAAAGAGAGAGACACCGGATGCTGGAACCCGGGCGAGACATACCGTTGGTTCTGCTGTCCCTAAAGGAGACGATGAAGACAACGCTGCCAAGGCTGTCAGAGAAGCGGAAGCACGTCCGGCCTAGCGACGAAACGAGTCAAAAACTCAGTTTGACTACCAACAGAAGTCGATTTCGGACAAACTACGCGTGAAAGGTGACGTCGCGGCATAATGTATTCTGGTGTCCGCAGCAATACTACACGGGTGGAAGCAAGATTTCCTCACACTTGGAGGAGCTGATTAACTATTGTTTTGCGAGGAAAGTCGACGCTATGACCCCTTGGTCCTGTGTATCCTATCCTATATCTCAAATGTGGTTTTGTTAATTGCGCTAGTTCCCCTGGAAGAGGGTGACGAGCTTGCTGTCAAAAGCACGACGGACACCCTGTATTTGAGGAACCTGTACGTCTGGGGTGTCAGCAACCGCGGGGCTCGCAGGATAGCGGAAGGAGAGATGGAGCTTCTGGAGGCTCGTTGTGGTGAAGGGCAGGATTGAACCAACCTGCAGTTGTCGTTTGTAGGCTTGGTGTAACCATGAACAAGCTGGTGGTAAGTTTGCTGTTCGGCATCTGTTCTTGAGCCAGACGGCACTGCGCGACGCCAGTGAAGACGAGAAAGAAGCTTACAACGCGGGTGAACAGTAGTGCTTGGTTGATATCATCGAATTCAAGACGAGTGAAACAACTACTTCAAAAGGGCAGCTTCCGGCTTGGATAGTTTTTTGTTTCTTTGGGCCACGTTCGAAGCGCAAACCCACGGATATCACGAAGGTCCGATGGCACCTTGTAGCAGCAGTTTTTACGCTTCTCCTCACCTCGTTGAAGCAGTTGAAACTCAGTCATAGCTAACATTCGCTGGAAGGCGACTTCCGTTTGCAGCTATGCGACTGAAGGTATCAAGCCACTTGGAGTTGCTGAAGACGAAGCCGTCCTAGTCGAGTTTGCAAGAACTGCATTTGGTGGACTCCTTCGGCGTAAACCATAGCCTTACGTTGGGTGAATCATGTTCAGGCCAGCTTTCACTGGTATAGGTTTCTTTCTCGTCTTCACTGGAGTCGCTCAGTGCTGTCTGCAGACGTATATTTTGCATTCCTCAACTTTTAGAACCCAACGCACCCAGCAGCGAATGCAAAAACCGCACTACCAAGTTTGAAAAGGCACAAATCCCGCCTAGCTGCGTGCACTTCGAAGTTGTTCACTCACGTGCGACCACTAACACCCCAAATGAACAAGGACTTCTAATGCAGGGTATCCGTAGTGCACTTGACAGCAAGTTCGTCGCCCTTTACCAGAGGCACTAGCGCAATTAGCTCAGTGTTCGATTGGCCCCTCTCGGAGATGGCGACAATGTAGCTCTGTTGGATCTTCCTGCCGTTCTTCACGAGCCCCACTGTCTGGTGCGACTCGTCTTGAGAAAAAGTCACGAGTCCGTAAATCTGGTACACGTCGTCTTGACGAATGCTGATTGTGCTGCTTCCTTCGTCCACTGCAATACCACTCGACTCCATCTTTGTCCAGCAAATCCTCGAGGACCTGTCCATTTGCGTGGCGTCAAGTTTCAAAACGTGTCGCTCTGCAAGCGCTTGCTTCACTCGGTCGTTCTCGTCCCGCATCTTCTGACAGGATTGGCGTTGGCTCTCCATGTCGCTTTGATACTCTTGCCAAAGTCGTCCTAACTCTTCCTGCTACTCGAGAAGCTGGGCCTTGAGTTGCTCCACCTCGTCATGTTTTTCACGCAGCTTTTCCTCCAGAGCATGCACTCTTTCCACAGAACCCGGAGCAAGTGAAAAGGCGTAGGCAACCTGCCATTCCAACGACAAGACCGCGACACTCATAGCCAGCTCGAGTAGCACACTGCCGTCGTCTTGTGGGGTCAATTTGCGCTGGACATTGCTCGAGTCATCCAGTGGAAGGCTCAAAGCCTCGTGGAAGGTCTGCAAGCAAGGCAACAACAGCGAGGAAGGTGGAAAAGTATTAGTTTTCGACAAGCTTTCTGCCCTTCCAATGCTTCTGGAGAGGATTACCGTGGCGTAGTTTACAATCGATGCACCCGCCACTGTATTGGTGGGCGTCAGGAAGTTTGCTGGGTCCATGTTGCCTTTGAACCTGTTCCAGCAGAAGCGATCGTTAGTTGCTGCTATGGAATGTTGTGAGATGTTATATACACCGCGAACCATTGTTTCTTGGAGGCGGGATCCTCCATCCAGATGCTCAGTTCTTCATTTTTCAAGGAGAGGACATAGCGGTAGGATGATCCAGGGGTTGAAACGAACGTGGCCACGCCTTCCAACTCCATTTCAGTCGGCAAGAGAAGAAGTAAAAGTGCAAGCAACTTGCAAGCGAATCTGGGAAAGGAAGTTTGAAGGAGTTGTAATTTTGAAGGAGTAATAGTAATCCCAACCAAGCCGTTCTCGTCATATTGCTCCAATCCTTGAGCGCAGCTCGGCGTCTTGTTCCTGCAGAAACTACGACACCAGCTGCAGTTGCTTGGGTTCTTTCGTGTGCCATTGCTTCTTGGCTGCAGGTTTCTCCACAGTTAATACTTCACGCCGTGCGATAAGAGCGGCATGCGGGATGTGCTGAGGGCAAGAAAGAAGCTTCATCTCTCCAAAGCTCCAAAGGTGCTCATCACCCCCTTCCCTCGCTGTGAATCATCATCACGTTAGTGCAGCGAACCCAACGCAAACAACAACATTCAGGTCATTAGGTCATTCGACTATGGGGCACAGCTTCTTTCAACTACAGTATCTACTCGGATACTTCCTCGCTGTTTCTCTCGATGTCAACGATGAAATCAACCAGCGACATGGAGGTAAAAGGTGCTGATGCGTTTAGATCGCCCCCCGCTCAGTTGTGTGTTTGGCGAAGCTTGTTCAAGGCGCTGATATAGTTTTTCTGAAGCTGCCACAGCTCATCGTCATGCTTGCGCTGCAATTCGTGGAGGTGCTCCAGATCGCGTTGCTTCTCGAGTAGCTGGGCCTTGAGCTGCTCCACCTCGTCATGCTTTTCACGCAGCTTTTCCTCCAGAACATACACTCGCTCCAAAGAACCCGGAGCAAGTGAAAAGGCGTAGGCAACCTGCCCCACCAACGACAAGACCGCGAAGCCTATGGTCAGCTCCAGCAGAAGGCTGCCGTCATCTTGAGGCGTCAATTTGCGCTGAACATTGCTCGAGGCATCCAGTGGGAGACTCAACGCCTCGTGGAAGGTCTGCAAACCAGGTGAAAAGGTATCAGTTTCCGACAAGGTGGCTGTCCTTCTGATGCTTTGAAGAGGATTACCATGGCGTAGTCTACAGCCGATGCACCCGCCACTGTGTTGGCAGGCGTGAGGTAGCTCGTTTGGTCCATATTGCCATTGATCCTGTTCCAGTTGAAGCGACCATTAGTTGCAGTCATTTCACAAGACTCCTGACTCCTGTGCATGTGTGTGAGACGTTGAGCAGCGAACCATTGCTTCTTGGAGACAGGATCTTCCATCCAAATGCTCAGTTCTTCATTTTTCACTGTGAGGACATAGCGGTAGGATGGTCCAGGGGTTGTCGAAGCGAACGTGGCCACGCCTTCCAACTCCATCGGAGTCCGCCAGAGAAGAAGTGCTAGTGAGAGCAAGAGGTTTGAACCTGGGAAAGGTACTGTCGATGGCTGAGCAGTAAGACAAAGTCGTTCTAACCAGCGGCTTGTTGATCTCGCTACGATCATGCACGGTGGCAGCAGTTGAAGTTGCCCGACCGGCCGAGCGAAGTGCTGCTGCGTTGGCAGCTTTCCCAGCTCCGATCGATCTGGCCGGAGCAAGGCGAGCTGCCACACGCGAAAGTGCCAGCTAGTGGCAATACAGCACCAAGGAGATTGCAACACCTGTTCGCTCGATAGCCTGCACTTTTGCAGTACCCCTGTCTTCCTGCACTGCTGATCCTCGCCGACATTGCATCGCGTTCCACCTGCACCTGTGCTCAACCTGTAGCCAGCACACACGAGCACCCCCTTATCTAACGAAGCCACGCCCGACAAGACGAGAGTGTGTTGGACTAAAATACGACCATGGCTTAGATTTTCGGCACCGCTCACACGCTGATCGCTCGTCTGCCTGGCAGTGAGTCCTCTGCCTGCGTCTGCACCTGTTCTCATTGCCGCGGTCATCGTAGAGTGACATCGTCGTGGAAGAAAGCCCGTTCACCAACCTCCGAAAGCCGTCGCAACAGCCTTCAGCCAGCCAAGGAGAGTTCCTACACCCGTCGACGCCTGCAGACCGTCAAGTGCTCGGGAAGTGCCGCACTTAGTACTGGTGGCCGGCCGATTTCTTCTTCTCACCGAGCTCGAAGTGCTTGGTGCGCTTCATGGGCAGCTGCTTCTTGGTCTTGCACTCCTTGCACTCCATACGCAGCGTGATCTTCTTGGTGGTCTTGGCCTTCTTGTGGAAGACGGGCTTGGTCTGACCACCGAATCCCTTCTGCTTCTCAGCGTAACGACGCGCACCCTGGGCGTACTTGGAGGCCTTGCCGGCCTTGTACTGGGTGATCTTGTGCACCGTGTGCTTCTGGCACTTCTTGCCCTTGCAGTAAGTGCGGCGTTCCTTCGGCATGTTCACCATGGTTGCTGAGGTCTACAGCACAACGTGGTGGGGTTAATAGGGCCTCCTACGGGCCAGCATAGCGAGGAAGAGCGCATCGCCTACCTGTCTTCTAGTCCGATTTCAGAAATTACGAGCCCAGTCATGAGCGGCGCCTTGCGAGCCCCGCGACAGCCAGTGGTTGGGCCAGGCGAAGGGGAGTCGTAAAAAGTCCGCGTTTTTACGACGTAATTACGAAAATGGTGTATGAATACGTAATGTTGTGAAGTGGTGTGGAGAACGTAAGATAGTGCGATCTTTTCGAGAACGTTGCCTTTTTTGGCGGCTTCACCGATGACTAACTCAGTTGAAGGAGTAACGTTGCATGCTGCGGATAAGATGCGCGTAGGTGGATTCGTGCAATTGCATGACATTCTGGCAATGATGTCTGTGTCTGTTGTGCCTTCACGCGGCGGGTGAATCAAATCCCAGCCGCCGCCTCTTTCAAGACGTCGCGACGGCGACCAGCATCGGTGCTTTTGCGATCCTGCAACATGCAACAGTTCGCCAGAGCACAGTTCAATGGTGTTCTCGTCCTTCGTGCGTCAATGCAATCTGAAAATCAAAGTCAAGAAATAACCCAAATGCCAGCCCATGGCTGGAATGCACTGAGGACAGGCCCATCAAGCCGACACCATCACGTTCGCAGTCCGGCCAAAAGCAAAAGGCAACTGGACGCCAAAAGGTCAAGTCAGTGCAAAGTCCACCCTATGGCGATCGAGCGCCGCCCATTCGCTGAAACTCCGTCTTTGTCCGTTCGCGATTCGCCAAAAACGGCTGCAGCCCTACCCTTCGACTAAAAATAACTCGGCCGTTATTTGCTCTAAAACCGCACACGACGAGAAGCTCGAGGCCCCCCGTGACGTCTCTGCTCTCTTCGGTCGCTGGTAGCGGAGCCCACACGCGTCTCCGCTCGCTGCAACCACATTCATCTTCTGCGCAGTTGTCTGTTTCTCCACCCCAAACTCGCAGTACCCGTCACTTCGCTCTGCAAGGTTCAGGATCCAGTCTGGAACGACTCTACCATGGGCAATTCCGAGTCCCGGGACGCCTCGTCCTCCGGCTCAAGCCACACTCGCCCCGTACGACGCTCGCTGCCTCCACAGTCAAGTATAGATGCTACAAATGAAGATGGCCTCTCTATTCGCGAGGAGAGGCGCTCAGCGTCCATGCCCAACCAGGATGACGTCGCTGCAGCTGCCGAGCGACGCCATGTACCAAGACCGCGGCCTTCTGTTCGGCATCCCAGCAGCAGTTCCAGCTCCAGTAGTGACGACAGGATGCAGCAAGAGAGAGGCGGCATTGAGAAGGGTCAAGAGGCCACGGAGGAGACGTCGTCCCAGCTCAGCTACTGGTACCTGATCAAGCACGGCTACACGGAGCTGGTGCACCTGATCATCCGCCCGCCACGCACGGACTACGACCAGGAGGATCTAGGACCCAATGAGTTCCCGTTCGCTGGTCGTAACTTCCTTCGCGAGGATTTTACTGTGATAAATGACCGCAAACAGAAGCTCGTGTGCTCGCATTGGCGGCCGGCGACGCCCGTGACGACGCAGCCCATGCCGTGCGTGGTGTATTTACACGGCAATTCGTCATGTAGACTAGAGGCGCTTGGAGTGCTGCGAACGTGTCTTGCGGCTGGCCTCACGGTGGCTGCGTTTGATACGGCGGGCTGTGGCAAATCGGATGGCGAGTACATTTCTCTTGGATACTACGAGCGTGACGACTTGCGCGATGTCGTGGCGCACCTTCGTGCCAAGATGAATATCGGAGCCGTAGCGCTCTGGGGCAGAAGTATGGGAGCAGCAACGGCGCTGCTGCATGCGGATAGAGACCCTTCCATTGCAGGAATCGTCGTGGATAGCGCCTTTGCCAGCTTGGAGCAGTTGGTGGAAGAGGTGGTGGAACGCGGGCGTCAGGAAGGATTGACGCTGCCTGGATTTCTGGTCAAGATCGTGCTCAAGTTTATCCGCTCTTCCGTCAAGAAACGTGCTCATTTCGACTTGCGGCGCTTGGCGCCGATAGATCACGCGCCTGTGTCCTTTGTACCAGCGTTGTTTGTCGCCGCAGAGCACGATTCATTTGTGGCACCACACCACAGCGACCAGATATTCGCTGCGTACGGCGGCGATAAAAACCTTGTCAAGGTCGATGGCGATCACAACAGCTCACGGCCGCAGTTTTTACTCGACTCGGCGGCGATTTTCCTGCAGACGGCGTTGCAAGTGGAAGCCGCTGCAACTTCGCAGCCGAGTGCTTTCGTTGACGGGCTTACGGGCGGTGGTGGCCGGGCACCGTGGGAAGGTGCTATGGGCCGGACGTCTTCGCTGTCGATGTGTTCGTCTCCTGCTTCTTCCTATCGGATGACGATGGATTTGGATGCTCGAATCTCGGGCAAGAATGCCATGTTAGTACCGATGGAGCCTTGGTCCTGCCCGTCCTGCACCTTTGTCAATCGCCCGCTGTCGATGCAGGTAAGATGAGTTGTGCTGGACATTCGTACCCTGGCTTAAGCAACTTTCTAACGCCTTGTTACGTTGTACCGCTCTAGTGCGAAATGTGCAGGAACATTTATTTACCTGACGAAGATGACGACATCGACGATGCGGGCGACGATGAAGACGACTCTCTCTCGAGTGAAGCAATTCGAAGGCGTGCGTTGACTACAGGCGGCGTACGACCTCCCCCTGCTCCAGCGCAGTCACGAGGCGCTCCTCGGAGACGGTCGCTGGAAGCTGTACCGTCGCCAAGCCCCTCATTCGTGTCGTCTACGTCAGCACAGCGACCCACCCATTCTGAACGCTCAGTCGGTATGGCCACCGCTACTACTGCACCCACGTCAGTATCTTCTCGAGCGTCGCTGTCCCCTTAGTTCATAGAGAAAGGTTAATCCTGTGGATCCGTTCGCGTTTTGAGTAGCATATTGCCACCACCAAGCGAGTCTCGATGGCAGAAGAACAAGCAAGTTGGTGAGAACCCATGATATCGCGAAAGGGATAATTATCATCAAGTGGAAAATGGAGTTTTGCTGTCAAGCCGACCGACAAGAACTCAACTCGGATTTTCAGTGAATGTGTAAAAAATTCTGACACATTATCGGACACTTCAAAGTATAATGCACTGGGCTGGGCTGCTCAAAACTCAACCGAGAAGTGAATTTGCATGACAACAAAATATAATAGCATTAGGACAAAACTGAAAACTAGGAGCTGACACTATGAACGAGGAAAAAAAATAAAGCTGGAGCACTGTCGATGATCACTTTTTCCGCATGAGGAAGAAGTAGCTGCCGTTAAATAGGACCCAAGCGCCCACGACGTAGGCATACGACGGTGTCAGCTCGGTCGTGGTGGCGGTAGATGAGGCGTGGGGTCCGACACCACTGCTTGTGAAGCCCGCGGTGTCGCTTGAGTTGAAAGCGCTGCCCGACGTGAAGTCCCCGACGCTGTTGGAATTGCTGGCACTGGTCGAGCCGATAAAACTGGTCGAGTCACTCACGCTATTGGCGCTACCAGTGTTGCTATCCGGTTCCACAGCGGCGCTGAGTTCAGGAGCGTCACCTGATCCCACCAAGCTGAAGTCGTCCTGAGCATTCAATTGTCTTGCAACCCTCATGACCGCCTGATTCAGGACGTCCTCCTTGTCGCTGAGCAGGTTGGAAAGCTGGTTCAGCTCGTAAAGCTCTCGAAACAAGCTCGCATTTGGCGCAACAATTGCTTCGTTCCCACTGGCCGTGACCAAGTCTCCTCTGATCCGCAGCAGTGTCTCCACCAAGGAACGAACACTGGTCTGCGACTGTCGATACCTGCACTCGGGCAGCCATTCTGCTTCCACCGCTTGAATCAGCCACGCCGTACACGCCTCAGAGCTGCACAACCTCGTCGTCTGCTCTCTCGAGGGCGTCACTAGCTCTTCAGAGGGCTGTAGAAGCTCCATGACGTCGTAACCCGCCGCCTCCTGTTTGCAGGAATTCAACTTTGAGTCCTCCAACAGCTCGCTGTCCACGCGTGCATTGATGCCTTCTGAACACTGCTGGACGCCGCCAAGCCGTGTTATTGCGCGCCCCACGTCTCCCTGCTGGCCCCACCAAATCAGCAGCTGCGAGCCCGCGACAAAGGAGCCCTGTGGAGCCTGTTGAGGCCGAGAAGTGATGGGTTCTTGCACACTTGGTTCTTGCACACTTAAGCCCGTGACAAAGGGCGTCGCTATGACGGCCAGAAGCGTCACAACCAGGAGGAACTGGGCGCTGCAACTTGCACGACGTCGATTGCCTCTGTTTTGGATATATGTTAGCCGAAAGCGGGGCCATTTCGCAGCGTCTGGATGCCGAGAACGCGCCATTATTTCGGCGCTATAGGGCGGGACTCGGACTGCCCTGCTTGGAATCGCGATTTCGAGGTGAATACGGGACGCTGCGCGGTGAGGGAGGTGTCAATAGGAAGGCAAGACGCCGCGCTGTCGAATGGTGTGTGTTGCAGAGCGTCGCGCGCAGGATGTCGCCGAGGAAGAGCCCGAGAAGCGCAGCCGACGCTGGTGATGCAGAGCCCTGACTGGTCTGGTCTGTCGTTCGTCTGGTCGTTCTTGTCGTGATCGACTTAGAAAGGGGCTGCGGTTTGGGTCTTTTTGGCCGAACAACTATGATGGGTGATTTAAATAACACAAAGGGATTAATCGAGCAAAGGCACTCGATTTGCTGTTAGTAACAGCGCTAATCCTTCAACAGCAACACGTGCAAGCTGCTCTTCGTCGAGCCGAGGAGGGGGTCTTCCAGCACAACCCGCGCGTTTGCCAGAACTCAGTCCAGCACTTCGCATTCTGTTTTTTCGCCCCAGAATTCAAACCCAGCAGCTCCGGATTCGTTGCAACAGTGTCAAAAGTCAAAAGCCGACCAGCCAAGCCACAAACGCTCCAGATCTCGAATCTCCGCGTTCCCTTCCGCGTAGTACATCAGCCCTCAGGCCCACCATTGCTCCCATACCCACAACGCGTGGTCATCTCTCCAGACGTGCGTCCAATAGAACTCCATTCGCGGTTGGGTTCATTCAACTGCCGAGTAACGGTCCGTCGGGTTAAGCGTCGCCCGTTTTATCCTCATTCGCGTGTGGCGTCCGTCGAGCAGGCACTCGCCGACTTGTTGTAGCAGCTCCACCTTCATCCACGGCCATGAGGAAGCAGCTCCCGTCCCCATGGAAGCCGCTCGCGGACTCGACCCGCTGGCTGCAGTCGCTGGGGGCTCTGCTGCTCACGGCCGTGGCCTGCTCCGTTCTGTGGCAGTTGGCGGCCTTTCACTCCAGCAGCTTCCTGGCGGACGAGCTGCATCCCGAGCTCTTCACGCTGGTGGCGCCCGCTTCGGTGGCCAATTCCAGCGAGTGGAAGGCCATCGACGGCCGCGTGGACGCCGAGGTGTCGTCCGACGACCTGCTGCACCTGAGCTTCCTGGAATCGGCCTGTCAAGTAGAGGACGACACGCTGCTGCCCTGGACCTTCGCGGCGCCGGGCAACGCGGCCGACAAGTCGTTTCCCAACCCCAAGACCAGCACGTCGCTGCTGCATCGAGGCGATCCGCGGCTTCTTGACGAGCTGAGAAAGTGTCCCGACGTGGATATCTATCTTCCCAAAGCAGCGAGAGGCCCAGCAGGTTGCGCCGCAATTGCCGGACCGCTCAAGTATCTGCGCTCTCGGCTACTTCCCGACTGGGCTCTGGACACCAAGGTCTATGACGTCGCTACTAAGGAGAAACTGGGCTACTTGGACGTGTGTCCGAACACGTCCATGCTCTTCCTGTCGCCGGATCATGTGCTGAAAGTGGTGAAGTCCAAGGCTTGGCTTACGACGAAGCCCGTGTATCTTATGACGCCGACCGTGCTGCTCCAGCCCAAAAAGATGGAGAAGCCGAGGAACTACACCAAGTCGGTGCTGGAGCTCACGGATGTCGTGCTGTGTCGGACCATGCGCTGCGACCAGGACATCAAGCACTTCCTAGTGCAGAGAGCCATGGAAGACGAGAGCAGTGAAGCGATTAAGAGCACACGAGTGCTGTACACCAGCCAAGTGACGGCAGATCCGGCCAACTTCGCGCGTAGGATGCTGGATAGCAACGAGGTGCGCCAGAATCTGGCGGACTTCGCCTACACGCGCTTCGCCCATGCGACGTGGAACGTCACGTCGAAGACGACACAGGACGTTTTCAACTGCTGGAACGCCCACAAGGCAGAGCTCCCGCCGCTGGATGTGTACGTGCTGCAAGCCATGCACGAGAACAAGCCGAACGACGGCTCGAGGCTCTACAAACCGTTCCCGGGAGACAGCAAGACCAAGGTTGAGGTGCTGGACGCAGTTAAATTCTCCAAGAAATTCGGCCAGGCCTCGTTCTTCGTCTGCCCGACGGCCGCAGACGACTGTCTCGACCTCGCGCGAGCTGCTGGCGGCGTCATTGTGACGCCGGACGCGTATCCGATGAACGAGTTCGTGTCGAATCTCTCTGAAGGCGTGCTGTTCCCCACTCAGCAGTCGCTTGCGTTGCCTCAGGCCGACCACCGCAGTCTGGCACCGGACGACTACCTGTTGCTGCCGCCGCCAGCGGCGAAATACCGCAGCTCCGACCTGTGCGCGGCTGTGCTCCAGACGCGGTCGTCGCTGCCCTTGAAAGAGCGCAAGAGCATCGGAGTGCAGACGCGCAGACGCTTCCACGAGGACGCCAAGTTCTTCATGCTGAGTATGCTCGAACTGCAGGCCTTTACAGTCCACGAACGCAGCCTTCGAGAGCAGACGCTCGACGGTGAAGAGCTCCCAAACCTCCGCCACATTTAAAAAATCTAGACATATGCAGTCAAGAAAGATATTAGCAACAACTATTGGAAATTCCTTGTTTATAATTTTACTGCTTGTGAAGCGTCACAGCCGCGGATACAGCAGCTCAAGCCACGTGGTGAACTCAACAGCATGCCGGAGGACTACTTGGGTGCGTTGCAGTCAATGTGCTTCAGGTAGAAAGTGTCTGCACTGACGCTGGCCTATTATAATAGTCAAGTCTGGGGCCAAAGATCTGCTTGCGACTGCGATTGCCGACGTGCTGACGCTGCGGCCTCGCGTTCCCGTTGCCTTCCTCGCTTCCCAGTACGTAGTTTTTGACTGCAGGAGCATTTTCTCCTGTACTGGTATGATCATTTTCGTGCTTGAGCAGTTTCCAGGGTCTCGTCAGCAACAAGTCAGCAGCCGCGATCTCCTGTCTGCGTGCGTGTCACCCCAGCAGTCCGTCGTTTTCGTCCGCTGTCGAGAAGGTCTTCCACGACCTCGCAGCTATCGAAGCAGCGCCCACTTCATCGCTATTTAACAGCAGCAGCGCAGATGCTCTTCCCCCGCGATCGGCTCAGCAAGGCGCGAATCCTCTAAAACCGCGTTCTGGTGGGCCCTCCACCATCAGCGAGGCTTTGTTCTTGCAACTCCTCCAGCAACTCAGCGCCGACACCCCTAAGGCGCTACAGACCCGTGTGCTTGAGATAGCGCTCTCTGTATCAAGCAGTACGAGCACCAAGGAGACTCCGAGTCGTCAGGGTGTGGGGCTGACGCGGTTTCATCGGGCCGTGCAAGCCTGTTTACTCGTGGAAGAGCTCGTGGATGCAGCGATGTTGCTCTTCCAGGCACTGGAGCCCAGCAACACCGGTCCTGCTGCCTCGGGTGTGGTGGCCGCAGATGTCCTGATGAATGCGCTTCGGTCCGCTGCGACGTCGCAGTTTCCACGTGAAGTTACGGCAGCGCTGGCACCGATTCTTGCTCGACCGCAAGCTTCGTCCGAGTCGACAAAGACTCCAGCAACTACAGACACGTCAATTGCGACGAATCGCCACCTCTTGCAGCTCAATGACGTCTATGACCTACTCATCGACTTCGCATTCCTCCCTTGAGCGGGCTAACAGATCAAGAATCTCAATCGTATCAACACGAATGAGTACCTGGCAACTAAAACACTATACTATATCCCAGTGTCACGGCAGCAAAGTACGCAAAGGCGACTTGCTGGTGCTTCAATTCCGTGCTCTTGGTCAATACTTCACGTACGAAAGGGCCGTTGAATTGTCAGAATTCCGCTCCAAACCTGAGCAACGTCGGTGACCTTCCTCACGCTTATCATCGAAAAGGTAAGCTTATCTTGGTTCGGCGGGATGAACGTTTGCTTTTGACAATGCGTTTTTCGCCAACGAATCCATGCTTTGGGATCTCCGCAGAGAGCATCAAGGACAGCTAAAGCGGCTTTGCAGAGAACTGGAAACTGCTTATTTAGTACTTGAAGTACTTACCAAATATACTTGTACAAGAGTACTTCAGTACCATTCAAGCGGTGAGGGTGAGGACACCGCCTAGAAACTTTTATTGCGCTTTTCCTTCGCATAAATGCACTCAGGATGTAGCATGCACGAATGGAGCCGTCAGTTCGGACAACTTGAAATTCTGCTGACCTTGTTCGTCGAAGTTGCTTGTCTCAAGCCACTGCTCATAGGCGTTCTTCAATCCGGCGTTCCAGTCTTCATCGATGATGGAGAACCACGTTGTGTCACGACTGCGGCCCTTGTACACCACCACTTGGCGGAAAAGCCCTTCGTATGTGAATCCGAACCGAGTAGCGGCTGAGCGCGATGACACGTTGCAGCTGTCGCACTTCCACTCGAACCGACGGTAGCCAAGCTCAAAGGCGTTGGCAGCTAGGAGATACACCGCTTCCGTGGCTGCAGAAGTCCTCTGTAGCCGTGGCGTGTAGTACACACTACCTACTTCCACAACACCATCGGCATGTTGGATGCGCATATACGCGATCATCCCCACGGGATGCCCTTCCACCACGATGGCGTAAAGCTGCGGGTCACGGCCTTGCTCCGTGCTCAAGATGTACTCGTTGAATCCGTCATAGCTTGCGAACGGTCCTTTGGACATGTACGTCCAACTCGTGCCGTTGACATCGGCGGACATAGCTTCCCATAAGGCTTGAGCATGGCAGGCTGCGGTTAAGGGCTCTAGCTGGCAGTAGTGCCCGACCAGAGTCTTGTGTGGAGGAAACCGCGGCGGGGTCCAATCTTCCAGCGGAAACCCGACAGGCTGTCCGAACGCATTGACTGAAGTGTTGGCTCCAGCTTTTGGCAAAGTCATCTGGTGCAAAGCGAAGTTGAATGGGAGAGGTGAACGCAGACGTAGCAAGGCATTGTTACGGCTTACCTCTTGGTGCTTCGGAGCTGCACGCGAATTTGTGGAGTGGAAACTAGCCTGCCATGTTTCATGCAGACTATCGCTCTTCTAAAGCAAACGGGGACCATGAGAAGTTTCTTGTCTTGAGAAGGTCTGACGAAGGTGTTGAGCAAATCGGGATCCTGTGGGTTGACCAGCTGGCAACCTGGAGGACATCTGCTAGTAAGTTGAAGTGGTTTAGCCACTTACATGTCGTGTTATTAGTGCTGTTGGCAGTGTGTGAAGAGAAGTACATTTAGGCTAGGGCAACAATGGTATGAAGCAAACCAAGACCGTACTCGTACAGGATCATTTCTATAGTACCTTCTTTTCTACTTGACTTTTCAAAGTAGACTATTTCAATAACTTTGATGATCGTATTCGACTTCATTCATTGACTCGGGATGTTGGTGGTTGCAGTGCTGGGTCCTCTTTTGGACTCGGTCTCCCCCATTGATGAACGTCCGCTGTCGTTATTCCAAGGCAGCGTGAGTGAGTGGAGTGATATGAGAAGTTATTGTAATCTTTCTTTCATTTTTTTTACCATATCAATAATTTCTCAAGCAATATGCTACTATATTATCTACTGCGTACCTTTTCAGAACCTAAATTTTCGCTTCTCGCGATTGAACATAGCACATAACAACATTGAAATGATTTAGTTGCCAGAATTTGGGCTCATAGAATATCCACGCACAATAATTGAGAGCTTACTCGCTGTCCTGAGGACTTACACGGCCGGACGCACAGTGCCAGGCTCGCTGCTGCTACCCGCGTTACCGTAACCGGCGGCGACAATGTTGGCCTGCACCTGAGACTCATTTTCGAGGCGTGAACACAGAACGCACCCAGTTTGCCGCGGGGGCACCAATTGGTCGGGAGTTCCGGGCAGCGCTGGAGGAGCTACCAACGGCGACCGCAGCCAAGGACACCTTTGATGCAGAGATTTCTCTGGATGAGGTGGAAGCTCAGCTTCACCACGTGAGAGCCACGTCTTCACCGGGGTTAGATGGTATCAGCTACGCAATTTACAAGCACTTTGCACCGCAACTACTTCCGGTGCTGCATGCAGCTTTCAAGTGCTGCTGGCGACACAGGCGCGTGCCGGGAAGCTGGAAGGTTGGGACCGTGCGGCTCCTTCCCAAGAATGGTGACCTGTTGAACCCGATCAACTGGAGACCGATTTGTCATCAGCAGGCAGTGTACAAGTTGTACGCCGGCATTCTCGCTCGACGCTTTACGCGATGGATGGAAGAAAACGGAAGGCACACCGATGCCCAGAAAGGCTTCCGGGCCTTTAGCGGTTGCGCCGAGCACAACTTTCTGGCGTCGGCGATGTCGGACCAGTCCAAGCGGCAAAACCGGTCGCTGTAAATTGTGTGGTACGATCTCGCAAACGCCTTTGGCAGCACCCCACACAGCATGATGTGGTTCGTGCTGGAGCAGCTCGGCGTGCCGCCAGAGTTTATCGAGCGCTGCATGGACATTTACACGGGCGCTTCGTTCGTCGTTGCCAACGCCAAGGACGGCTACACTGCGCCGATCCGCCAGCTTGTTGGCGTCTTTCAAGGCTGTTCACTGAGTCCTCATCTCTTCACGGCGACGCTGATTCCGCTGCTGCGGGCGCTGCAAGCGCTGCCGGGCGTTGATGTACAGCTCTTCGGTGAAGACAAGCCAAGTGTGACAGCGTACGCAGATGACCTAAAGCTGTTCAGTACCAACAAAGCCTGCATTAAGACCCAGCATGATCTGATGCAGCGCTTCCGCAAGTGGAGTGGCATGCGTGCAAACGGCAGCAAGTTCTGTTCGATGGGGGTGTCGCCAACCCCGCACCGCATTTTGGAGACGGACCACCTGCAGCTGTCGATTCATGGCGACGATATCCCTTCGCTGACTATGGGTGAAAGTTATAGCTATCTCGGCATTGGCGATGGTCTCGACCACGAACACCGTCGGCTTGAGATGGCTCCGCTGCTCTCCACGATCAAGCGGCAGGCGACCGCACTCTTCCAGTCAGGGTTAGCACCCTGGCAGGTACTCAAGGCATACAAGGTGTACTTGCTGCCCCGCCTCGAGTTCGGGCTGCGCTTTCTGAGGCCGCTTGACAGCCAGCTGCAGAGCCTCGACAAGCACATCAAGCGCGGGTTTCGCCACCTCTTACGACTCCCAGACCAAGCCACGAACGAGATTCTCTATGCATCTACCCCCTGTGGAGGCCTCGGGATCCTTCCACTCGGTGAGATGTGGGCGGCGATTCAAGTGGCCTATGGGTGGCAGCTCCTGCACTGTAAGGATGATGAAGTGCGCCGGATTGCCCGAGCCCAGCTTGGGCAGGTGGTCCGCAAGCGCCACAACGTGGACGAGCACCACTGGCGGGGCAAAGAGGACGAGCTGCTCCAGCACCTTTTGAACACGAAGCTCAGCGGATCACCCCACGCCCAGACGAAGCGGCACCATGCCGATATAGCGTCGCTCTGGTCGGACATTTAAGGCCACATGAAGACGTACGGTCTGCGGTTCGAGACTCCATCACCAACCGCGGTGACGGCAACGCTGGCTCCTAGAGCCTCAGCTCCAGAAGGAGCTCTACAGCTCCGTGTCCCGCACTTCCAGCACTGGCTGGACAGGAAGACGGTGCTGCGTCACCTCAAGCTTCACTTGAAGCTTCGCCACCGTGATCGCTGGCTGCAAATGAAGCAGCAAGGGCGAACTGTACGTGTGCATGGTGGTCGCGGCAGCTCGTTCGTGACGAACCCACGTGGGCTTTGGGACTCTGACTACACTTTCGTGATGAAGGCCCGCCTCGATGAAGTTGATACAAATGCAGTATTGAAGCGCAAGAAGCTCCGCGCCCACGGCACCTGTCGCTTCCCGGGCGGCTCTCACGTTGAGACGCTGCCTCATGTGCTGCAGAAGTGTCCGGGAACGGAAGACACTATCCGAAGCCGCCACGACAACGCGCTGCGCATGATCACCCGCGAGCTGGAAGCGCGTGCGGCGGTTTCGAAGGGCAAGTTGCAACTGCGCGTGAATCAAACGGTTCCTGGATTCACTGGTCCAGCGCTTCGACCTGACATCC